>CAKNXH010060560.1:36928-55194 GCA_932178445.1 Andricus quercusramuli | reverse complement strand
CCTTAAAGAGACCAGATAGGATTCGGGAAGAAATGGAAATTCTTATTTTAATTTCTGGTTCCATTTGCCCGATAGGAACCGCATAAGACCGAGCAGCCGGTGCACTTTCACTTAATGATTCACAGGTCGCCAGGCGCCTTAGAGAGACCGGATAGGATCCAGGTAGAAATGGGAATTCTTATTTTAATTTCTGGTTCCATTTGCCAGATAGGAGCCGGGTAGGAGCGGGTAGCTGGTGCAATTTCACGTAATAAAATTCACACATTTGCCAGATAGGCACCAGGTAGGACCGTGTAGGATGTATACTTTTACATTCACAATTCACTGCTAATATAACAATACTTTAAAGCATATGCAAGGTTTCTATTATATTATGCATTTGCTTTAATTATATTTTTATCGTGTTTTGATTACAGAAGAAGCATCTGCCACTTCAGATGAAGCAAAGACCACCTTGACAGTTCGGCAAGACTTTTTTTCTTTCATGTTCGACGAGTCATACTCATCAGACGACGAAATCCGTGCATCTGACGCAGTCGAAACAACTACGCCACTCCCAGAACAATATACTACCTCGAAAGAGCCTGCAGCACAAGCCTCAAGTTATCCTTTACAAACTCCACTTACCGACAACATGAATTCCGAATATTTTAATATGAACAACTTAAAAGAATATATATTAGACAATGGAGATGCCATTATGTTCGAAGAAGCAGGCTTAAAGGTATAGGAGGTTATTATGGTGATTTTCGGCATATCAACGCACTTTTATTTAAGTTACAAGGGTAGACGTGCGCTAATTGAAGCAACAAAACTTTTTGCTGCTCTTCAGTTTGCTGGTTGGGATATTGGTGATTACTAACTCTCAAAAATATTTGATACGCCTGAAAAAGTAATCATGTACCATTTTTATTGTGAGATTTGTTGCAGAGAGTTGGAAGGGCCAACAGCAAAAAAAAAGTTTAAGAAGCATTCGATTGTTTGTGAGACATGTTTGCAGAATTATGAGCTGTCAATGCTTTCACTTAATTATTTCGTATCCATAGATCTAAAATATCAAATCGTATCTTTGCTGAAAATGACTGATGTCAAGGATAGTTAGTTAGTTTCAATACGGGCGGGAAGCCCATGAAGATCTCCCCAGGCGGTCAAGCTATAAAGCCTATTGTGCCACACCCGTACTTATTCCCTCTTAGCAGTCGACCCCAGACCTCTTGACGAAGCCCAGTAAGTCGACCACTGATCCCGTTTCGATTTCCTCTGCTTTCATAAAATCGACCCCGAGGGTCTGTTGCCTAAGCCTAGCTAATGCCGGGCACTGGCATAATACATGCAGGGATGTTTCATCATCCCTGCCGCGCCTCCTGCACTCCGTCGTGGGGCTATACCGCATTTTGTGCATATGATGGTTCAAGTGATTGTGCCCTGTCAGGGCCCGTATCACTGTCCTTATGTCTTTCTTGGGTAAACTCAGGATTTCCCTGGCTCTGTCCATCCTATGGTATATCCCAGGATGGATTTCGCCTGACGGCAACCCTTGCTTTGTTCCCAGTATTCCCTGTGTTTTGTTCGGATCCAGTTTTTAATGGCCATCCCGAAACTGCAAGACGCTAATCCCAGTACCGGTTCTAGTCCTACGAATTCGCTCGCTGCGCCGCACTTTGCCAACTGATCTGCGTTTTCGTCGCCCTTGATCCCTGTTTGACCAGGGACCCACGTGAAAGTCACTTTGTTTCTTTCTGCAAGTTGGTTTAATGCCTCTTTGCATTCCCAAACCAGTTCTGATGTTATGTCTGGTTTGCCTATTGCAGGTAGTATCGCTTGGCTGTCCAAACAGATCGTGATCTGTCAGCCAGCAGCGATTTCCTCTATTAGTGTATCAGCACAGCGAAGGACGGCCAGGACCTCCGTATACCAGATTTCCCCCTGGAGAAGTGGGTTACCATTTTCTTTCCACAGATCACTGCTTCGGATACAGACGCGGAAAACTTTGGTGAAGTTAAAGCGTTTTGTTATTTCATCTTGCCTCATCTGTAGAATTGGCAGTGTATTGATATCACTTGGGAGTCTAGTGTGTTTAGTCCCCGGAGTCCATCTATTGGGTCTTGCCAGGCGGCCCATCGCGTGAGACGCTCTGGCGGTTATCGCAACATGTAAGGGGTCCTCACAGAGCATGAACCCTATCGCCGCTGTGGGCGTGGTCCTCATTTCTTCAGTCAAATCCCTAAATGCTAGCATTTGCAATCTTCGCAGGCTGTCCTGCATTGTTTTAAATTTCGCTCGTGGCCACCAGACCACGGCCGCGTGTAGGAGCCTGGATTTTAAGACAGCAGAGTAGAGCCATGCGAGCATTTTAGGCCCTAGCCCCCACGTCAACCCAAAGGCTCTTCTGCACATCCAAAAAGTCACGACAAATTTCCTGCATTGGGTCTCCACGTGCTTTGCCCAGCTCAGCTTGCTATCTAGGATTACTCCTAGATATTTAGCTGAATGTGGAAACGTCAGCTTCCGACCACAGAATACAGGAGCGTCAGCTTTTGGAACTTTCTAATTCCTCGTGAAAATGACTAGGTTGGTCTTTTCCAGATTCACCGAGAGTCCTGTGCTATCGCACCAGAGCTCTACGATGCGTAGCGCCGACCTTATAAGATGCATCAGCGTTTCGAGATAGGCCCCTCTAACTAGGATTACAAAGTTGTCCCCGTGGAGCTATCCCCCTTACTAGGCCTTCACTACATCTGGTTTAAAGTCTTTTTTGGCGTAGCATGCTTCCTATCCAGCATACTAGCTGGTCCGGCACGCCACGTCTCAAAGCCTCTCGACAGATGACTTTTGTTCCAACTGCTGCTCCAATTTTGCTACAACAGCATAAATAGCAGTTTCTACCGAGAAGCCTGCCTGGAAAGGATGCTGTCCTCTATGAAGCAGGGATTCCAAAAGCACCTTATCCCTAATGTATATCTCGACCAGCTTCTCTAGCGTCTTCAGGATAAAAGATGTTAGGCTGATTGGTCGGAAATCTTTGGCAGCAGTGTAACCCTCCCACCCAGGTTTGGGTATGGAGGCCACTCTGCCATCCTTCCATGCCGATGGCAAGTATTTAAGGGCTATACTTGCCCTAAATAATTTCGTCAGAGTAGGGACGACCAAATCCATGCCTTTTTGTAAAAGCTCTGGATAGATGCCATCCGCCCCTGGTCATTTAAAGCGGCAACAAGACCCTACCTCCCATTCCACCTTTTTTTAATCAGCGATCTTAGCGGCGAAACTTCAGTCGGCCCTCTCCGCCCCCTGGCACCGGTCTTCCTCCTCTTGGTCGGTTCAGATTCGCTGAAAACCCGGGAAGTGAACTTCCATCACGTGATTCAGTGTTACTTCTTCATCTTCGGCAAACTCACCATTATCGAGCCATATGAGCCCGAGGCGAGCTTCCGGATTTTTCGCTAGGATCTTGTGGAGCTTCGCTGTTTCTGAAATGTTTTTCGATTCCTCGCAGAAGCCCCTCCAATCTTCGTGCTTATAGTTCCTTATATTTTTATTGTATTCTCACTGGGCCTTCTTATAGATGTCCCAGTCCGAAGGCAATTCAGTTCTATTTGTCCTATTGCACAATATTCTTGTCTTTCTACGGAGTCTCTCCAGGTAGGTGTTCCACCATTCTGCTCCCTTCCTAGACTTGATTGTGCTTGTAGGACAATTGTTCTTACATGACGTTGTCAGAGCCCTTCGCAGAAAATTCGCAGCGTGCTCCAACTCATCAATAGCTTGTGGGGAATTCCGCAAGCCTCCCTTCGAGTTCCTCTTTATATGAGTCCCAAAGTGTATTTCTGGGGGTTCTGATATTAAACACCCCCGGTTTTCCTAGGGTTAATCAGAACACGATGTGTTTGTGATGCGAAAGAGACTCCTCATCGAAAACTCTCCAGTCCACTACCCTGCTCCTCAGTGCATCTGAACATAGAGTCAAATCGAGAACCTCACTCTTATTCTTAGTCTGGAATGTGGGAGTGTCACCCCGATTCAGAATCTCCTGCTCTCTGCCTGCTATGTATTCAATTAAATCTCTCCCTCTGTCATTGATGTATGTGCTTCCTCACACCATATGGTGAGAGTTCGTATCACAACCCAACAGCAGAGGAATCTTGTTCTCTTGACAGTACCGAATTAGAGCCTCCACCTCTGTGGGAGGCCTTAATAACGGTGAGATCTCTGGAGCAGAATTTAGGCACCAAGATCGCATCCATACCCTTGGCGGCTATGCATGTTCTTGGCGTTCTTTCGCGTGGCTCCTTATATATGGAGCCGCATTCTGATAAGCCACAAATCCTTTCCCTGTATAACCAGGGTTCTTGGATTAGAGCGATCCCTGTCTGCACCACAGACATGCGTCTGGCTAGAACCGCCGAGGCGCCTTTGCTGTGGTGCAAATTAATCTGCGTAATGGAAATTCCCGTCTCAGCCATTAAGAGGCTACTTCAAGGCATCTCCGGACGCTTCTAGGACCCCTGCGGATCCCAGTTGGGTCACCCGGAAGGGCTGCACCATCTTCACTACTTCGCACCGCCTCTGGTGGGTTGCCCCCTACGGAGCCTTCCACTTTGGCAGTGGTTTGGGAGAGGGACCTGAAGCGGATCCCTCATCGTTTCTGTTTGGTTTTTCTGAATTATCGGGAAACATTTCTGTACCGCGAGAAGCAAGGGAAATAAGAAACAGCGCCCACAGAGCCCCGCTTGCAGAGGGCGGGTCTACATACTATGGGATTTGACTCCTAAAGTCCCCGTTAAGGCACCTCCTTCGAGTCCCCTACCTGTCCACCTCTGCTGAAGGGGGCAGGCCGGGATGTCAAAGGATTTGTTAACCCTGGTACCATTCAGCTCTCAACACGGCGATCACATCTTAGCTTGGGAGCATGGGAACTCGCGCTCTCGATATTCCAGTGCGCTTTGCCATTACCCCCTGAAAGGACCACTCCTTAGTTTGAGTCTTACCGACCAGAGTCCATCAGTTCCCCAGAGTAGCCACATCTCGCGACATAGCCCCTCAGGTTCACCTATTCCAGATCTGTGGTCAATGAGTCCGTAAGCCCTCCCACCAGCTACAAGGTCCCACAATCCCCGGCGAGGGTGACGTCAAGTATAGTTTCTTCTATAATCTAAGTACTGTCACTGCTGAATTTCGTACTGAGGGACTTATTTGCGATGTTTTTGATGGACTGTTATATAAGAAAGCTGTCTCAGGAATCGAGCAAAATTGTATACAACTTACAGTTAATTTTGCTACTGATGGCGCACCACTGAATGACAGTACAAAAAGGTCATTTTGGCTGCAACTAGCTATTATTAACGAATTGGCCCTGAAACTGCGATTCAAATATCCATTATTGACAGGTTTATGGATAGGTGAAAAAAGCCATCTGTTGATTTCATGAACACGTTCATGAAATCTTTCGTAGTCCAAATGGAAGATCTAGGAAGGACAGGCTTCACTTTAAACATGCACGGAAAAACTGTTCGGTTTTTCAGTAAAGGCTTTAATGTCTAGCTTTGACAGCGTCGCTAGTCCTATTCTGCAAAATCGCGTACAGTATAATGGGCGTTATGGGTGCTCATGGTGCTATTCTGAGGGCGTATACAAGCATGGTTGTATTCGTTTCTTAATGGAGGAAGATGAAGCTCCTACCAGAACGAACTCAGTCATCTGGACAACATGCAAACTATTATGGAAGCACTTCAATCTCAAAAGGCTAAAGTTTAGTGAATGGACTGAACCAGGCAGCCCTGTTCGTCTTCCAAATAAGCAAAAAATTGAAGTAAATGAACGCTTAAGGGGGTCATCCCGTGTGACAGCCTTTTTTTAAAGGTTTTTTCGAAATTTGTTGTTGCTAAATTAAAAAACACAGAACTTCCAAATTTTCACTATATATTTATTCAGTCTTTAATAGTAATTATGAATTTTTATATGCAAAAATATATTCTTGATCGCGAGTTTTATTGAGCGAATGGCAATCATATAAAAAAAAGGAAGGTAAACGGTGACCAGGATTCTGTCAGAGTGGCTTATCTGAAATCAAAAAACAAAATTGCATGTTAATCTGTCGGTGGATGGCTATCGCCGGAACTAGGATTTTTTGAAAATCTTGAAAATGCAATTTTTTATGTGCTTTTTAACATTAAAATCCAAAATTTCATAATTTTTGCGACTTTTTTTTATGAAAGAAAAAACAGTTCCATATTTTTCAAAAATCCTAGTTCCGGCGATAGCCGTACGTGTGCTGAATGTACCATTCAAATTTGAAAGCAATCGATTGAACCGTGCGGTTCATGTTCACCAGTTCAGAAAATGTAGTTTCGAGAAAAACGCGTTTGAAAGTTCGGGTGTAAGTTACAGCATACAATTTTTGCTTGCCACTAGTCAGCTATTCCTGGTCCATAGAGTACCCCTCCCTCTTCTTCTTGGAAACTCCTCAAGGCTGATTGTTCGTGCCTGGCTGAAATTCTGGCCTTCCTTGCCGCATCGCTTATGCGCCGCACGGAGCGGGTGATCCGGGCTTCGTCGCGGCGCTGTACATAACCATTTGCTGTTTGGCCGATTGGACAGCCGAGTGTATCCATTATCTTAATAACTCCTGGAAAACCTTCATTGAAGATAACAACGGCGAATAAAGTCGCAATTTCCACTATTTGAACGCCCGAATGCAGATGTTTTGGATTGAACGTCCAAATCAGTGAATTCAATGACTCATTGTTATTCGGTGTCTCCGATCCTAAAAATCGAGTCAAAAGATCGTCTTTCGATGAATCCTCATAGATAGGCTTCACCACTACCTGTACTTGCTCCGATAATGGGGCCTTTTCATAGCGGAATTGGTTGAGCGTGCCCTTAGCTTCAGCCTGACACCACTTACACCAGCTGCCTTCGCCTACTGGTCGCCCAAACTTCTTTCTTCGTTTCTTCTAATGAATCGGGATGTCAACGAATGGCTAAGCCATAAAATTTTGTCATCTCAGTAATTATCTTCTCCGTTAGTTTGCCCTGGCCTTCACCACCAATACCTTTTTTTTTCTTTTCAGCATTTCGGAGTCGTGTTCCCATCCATTTCTCCACGTGCCCTACGCATTCTTTTTTTATAACAGAAGTGTGTCCATATGGCCGAGCTTTTAGAATGCCGTTGAAAGTTTTACTATCACCATCGCCGATGTAAGTCAAATATTTCACGCCGTGTTTTTCGATCGGGCGCAAAAACATTGCGACAATGGTATCAATTTCCATTTTACCGGAACTTCCTGTATGATTTATGGTGTACTCATCTTCGTGATCTGCATAACATGTCTCGTATTCCGCTGGTACAGTGTTTTTTAATTTTTTCCACAGATTACAAGTACCACAAAAACTACTCATAACCATCGCATCTTGCACTTTCCTAGAATATTTTCCAATCAACGTTGATACACCAAAAAGAGACGAAAAGCCGCGCTTTTTCCACGTTCCATCTCCGGAAACTGTTAATTCAGTTCGTGGCTTCCCAGCTTCTTCGTTCATATTTTTTTCTTGTACGACAGCAAAGGTTACAACAGACTCATACACTGCAGATGCGGCTGTGTGAATATTTTCCAGAATTACGGTATATGTCGAGTTTCCTATACCTTGACAAATGTCCATTAAGCTGCAGAAAAGATTCGCTCCTTCGTGGCCAACACCTAGCAACCGCATCACAAAAACGAAGCGACGATTAATTTCATATGCATTTTGAAGCATAGGGCAGGAGTTTACCGTTTGTACTGGAAGCTTCTAATGTGTCCACTAAGGGTTTACATTTTTCTTGTATCTCTTCCCTATTCCTTTACACACACCCCCACGCACTTTATTTGTGGTGGGAGGGGGATCTACAGTTTAAGATGGGTTCCGAACCACCAAGAGCAATAGCCTTAAGTACTGAGAGAACCTTTTTCTCTAGAGGTACCGGTCCCACGACTCTCCGGAGATAAACAGCTCCCTTGCTAGGCAAGTGTTCACCGCATAGGCCACCGAGGCTCTTCCAGAGTGCGAGGCGGGAATCGAACCCGCAAGGCGACGGAGTGGGTCCAAAGCCTACGCCTTAACCCCCACGACCATCGTCCCACTCTTACCGTTTGTATGGTACTGCACTTACAAGACACAAGAATCTTGAAACACAAGCCTCGTAAAGACGACTGTGTAAAGGTCACTTCACTTTTACACTGTATGCATATTACATTTTCTGAAATAGCCGAAAAAACAGATGTAAATTCTAAAACACAATATGCAAAGCTCGAAGCGAGAGATACTTCCATGTTCATGCTTTGCAGCAGTTTCTTTGCTGATGACGACGCATAATCGAGATCATTTTCCAATGAATGCCGGTTTTCATGAAATGTTCTCTTCTTTCTTCGATCAGGATGACGGTGATTAATTCTTTCTACCTTTTTATCACTCATTGCAAGATTCGAACACTCGCACAGTAGAAAAATGAATAAGACCGTCGAGCGGTCGGCCGCGCGCTCTAAACACCCTAACTTCTCACTGCTGTAACCGTCACACGGGATGAACCCCTTAATGAGAATGACGCCGCCACAAGAAGTGCATAGACTTGTGAGACCGTTGACAACGGAAAGATGCAAGTGGAAAGCATCAGAATGGCGCAGTTGGTTACTATTTTATGCGATTCCTTGTTTGTGTGGCATTTTAAATAATTACGCCTTGCAACACTTTTCTTTGTATGTAAACAGCATTTATACACTGTTAAAAACTAATATAACTGAGGCATTTATTATATTTAAAAACAATGCATACATCCTATCTTATGTAAATTTCAAATTTCTATCCCAAAGATATTTTAGGCTTCGGCCGCCGCGCTGCAATTTTTAGCTAAGCTAGTCATCGGAAAAATCGGAAAAAATTCACGATACTTCTTGATATTAAGAGACTTCTCCGTGCATTATTCGCAAATTTTTTTCGTGCGAAAGTCGCACGAAATAAGTTGCAAAAACTTTTGCACGCAATTTTTTTATTTAATAAATCCAGTAACAAAGTCAAGTTTTTCACCATCGATGAGTCCCGCAAAGACGCTTATATCCCAATTTTCGCAGATTTTTCAACTATGTGTTTATACTTCAAAATAACGACAATTGTCAAATTCCGTGGTTTATCGATCGTTTCGTCAGATCCATAACATGTCTACAAGAATGCATTGTTTAATGTAATATTTTATCCACATAATCTATTGGTAATTATGCCGGGCAGAACAAAGAGGATTTTTCGGAAAATGTCTTTTTTTTTAATTGAAAATTGAGTGTTTCTTTTGCACATATAAAATGCAACACGCTAGCTAACTGTGTATGCCGGGTTGCAGTCATCATATCTGATTTCAATGCTCACAAAAATCTGCGAGTGCCCTGTTTTCGTGGCTTAGAGGAATAATATATTATATATTATATAATATAATGATATACATTATAATACAATATTAATAATAAATAATAATATATGATGACAAATTTTCGAAAATATGCATAATATGATATGTAAATATAGTATTATTTTTAAGTATCGTCCACATTGTTTGAAAATCTGAAAAAAATAGGATACACGAGTCCTTGAGGGACTCACCGATGGTGGAAAACTCGACTTTGTTGATGGATTTTTTAAATAAAAAAGCGTGCAAAATTTGTTGCAATTTTTACCAAAAATTCATTTAGATATGTCTCTTAAGCAGTACTGTGAATTTCTTCTGATTTTTCCGATGACGAGTTCAGCTACAAATTGCGAAAAACCAAATTCGCATAATCAACGATTACTCGTCCAATATGGCTGCAATCGGGCTGAAGATTCGCAGAAATCAATCTTAAGTCAAGTGCCTTCGAATAAATAGTTTCTACGAAATTTCATTTGGGTTAGGGGCCGTTTTTGCATGGAAACCCGGCGAGACACTTTATGAACAATTTAAATGAATAAATTCACATTAAAGACATTATAATAAGAAGAAGAATCTGGGTGCTTTTTATCGTGAGTCCCCTTGCCTCTCACGAATCAGAGTACATTATTCTGAGTTCTCCAGTCGTTTACGGCAATGTTTTTGATATTAACTCTTGCGGAACAATAGAATTTATCAAATTGATCAAAACCATTTAAATTTGTTTATTGAGTAATTTTTCTCAAATTACATCATCAATGATGAATGAAAAAAGGGACTTATCAAAATACAAGAATATCGCTATATTGTTCTGTTATCTCAAACATTGTCCAGGTATCTGGTAGCTTGGTTCCCGAAAAAAATTCCACATCCAATATTTTTAATAAGAAAGTTTCATTAATGGGTCGCTTTTGACATATCAAAAATGCTAGAACAGGTCAATTGCCAAACAGGTTTTTTTTTAAATTGTTCCAAAGTTACTTTTCCATGGACGGATAATTCCCATTGCATTTTAAAGCACAATGTCCTACAAGAAAAAGAAAGACGACAAAATTATGAGAAAATTTGGTTGAAAAAATAATCCGCTATCTTCTATAGGTTTCAAGTTATGATATATTGAAAGATCCCCACTTTTTTGGATTTTCTGCGAAAAATCACTGAGTTTCAAAAAACCCTGTGTACCTTTGCACCTAATTACTCCACAGAAAAGTTTTCCGCAGGTGAGTAAAAGTAAACTCAATTTGCTGTGATCACAAAAAAAGAACAGTGTCCTACCATATAATAGGCCATAAGTTATGGCCCCTCAAAGTTGGCCATTTTTGCCTGTTTTGACGGGCAAGAAAGTGGAGTTACTTTTTTCAAAATAAATCGCGTCAGGTTCAGTTTACGTTGATGATGTCGGATGATAAAATAGAGTCTACAAAAATCTGCGTACATCTAAAGAAAATGAAGTATTTTAGTCCTATTATTTTGGAAATTGCAAGGTTTCAAAAAGTCCATTTTTTTTTTTGCTCTTTTGACTAAGAATGGAAAAGTTGTGTTTTTAGAATATACCTCATTTCCTGTAGATCCCACGACATAGTTTCGACAGAATAAATGAAAGTGAAGTCAATTTAGCGCGGCTGGTAAATTTGAGCGCGCTTGGGGTGCGTTTTTATTATCACAATTCATAAAATGCATAATATATATTAGATATTAGTAGATCTTTCTTGGTTGAACGACTTTTGTGTTTTCATTTTTTTTTTCGTCTCTTGTGTCGTTTTTCCAAAAAATTTAATTTCTTTATTCTTACTCTTATTTTTGACGATTGAAAGAAAATCTACTCGGCCTTTCTAAAAATTATAAATGAAGAAATTGTAGATTCTCTTTTAGTGACAACCTTTTGTCTATTAATTTTTTTTCTTTCCAATAGTTTTGTATAATTATTTGTAACAATATCTTTTAATAAATACTTTCTCTGAATTTAATTCCATAATTACTTCACCGTCTTCGAAGGTCATAAAAAAACATTCAATCCAGAAAATTTTACCAATCTTCGAAATCTATAAGGCTTGTCTTGTATAAACACTTCATCTCTTGAGTGTTGTGCGAATGCGTCTTTATTTGTTTAAAAAAGAATAGAAAAACAATTTCAAACTCATTCATGAATTCCGAAATGAATTCAATCAACAAATTTAATAATAAATAATTGTTTAATCCATTAATTGATTAACTAGTTATTTTTCAATTACTTAATTTTAGCGCATTGAATTATTTTGTGAAATTATTTAAAGAACTTTTAGATACAACCAATTTATTTAATTACTTCTTTATTTATTGATTCTAAGTGTGGAATTAAATACAGAAGAAGTATTCATTAGAATATATTGTTACAAACAATTTTTTTAAACTATTTGTTTATTAATAAAAAAATAGATTACATTTTTATTCAATTATAATCACTTCTTGCCACAAAAGTACTCAAAGGGTACTCAACAGTAGCTATGACACGATTATATGATAAACAATTATTAATAAAATTGTTTATGGATAAAAAAAATATTATACACATTTTCAATCAATTACAATCACTTTCTTGTCACAAAAATACTAAAAAATAACCAAAAAATAATCAAAAGTGGTGAATGCAAGCTTTTATTATAAACAACTATTTATTAATGGCAAAAGACGTATTATACATGATAAATGAATTATATACACTTATTTGGGATAAAAATTTTGAAATATGACCGTATAGTTCTACTTAACTGTACGCTCAAGTGCCCGTATGCAGGAAGAGTGCACTTCTTGAAACTTAGTGATTTTTCGCTCAAAATCAAAAAAAAAGTGGAGATCTTTAAATATATCATAACCTGAAACCATAGAAGGCGGCGGATTATTTTTTCCACAAAATTTTCTCATAATTTTGGATTTTTTCGGGAATTTCACACAGAAAAACCTGGGGTTTCTATTAGAACGAATTTTTGGTTCCAAAGGAGTGCAACAAAAGGGAACCTCGCTGACTGAAAAGGAACCCAAAGTGATAAATGGTTTCTAAAATGAACCCAAAGTATGGATTCAAATGGTTCTAATAAAGCCTTTTTGCGAATTCTGCCTTGACTTACTTCAAAGATTTTACAAGTTAATTATGCACATTTTACTTTATAATTCAAATTAAATAATACTGCACTGGAAAAAATTTAATGAAGAAACCAAAATCATAGACATTTGTCATTTTCGAAAGGAAGATATCGCACATGAAATGTGTTTAAGGTTATGCTGAAACCCGAAGTTTTCCACTGCGCATGTACTGATAAGCGCGGGACTATTTAAAATGATGTAATATATACTTGCAATATTAGGTTAATATTACATTTTTTAAAGGAGCTAGGTATTTCTATCAGTCAATTTGATTTTTTTCAAAAAAAGAATAGAAAACTTTCGTTAATATTTATCTGTATGACTATTCATAGTATTTATTGATTTCAAATAGGCCCGCGCTTTTTAGCACATGCGCAGTTGAAAACCCCAACACCCGCCGATGACCATCTATCGGATTTCAACTAACTAAAAAGGAACCCTTAATAAGAGTTCATATAGAGCCTAAGTTCTAAATAATGCCAAGATTTACTTGAGCCACAGTATTACTGAACACCCAGTTTTTTCTGTGCAATGACTATTTCGACGTGATGCCTGGCATCTATGTTAGCTAACATAGATGCGATGAGATACGTTTTCTTTTTGCCCACAAATGGATGAAATGTTCATTTGTTTATATAATTTGTTTATAAAATGAACAAATGTCAAAAAATGGCAAATTTTTTTCTGAAAAAAAGAACGATTTCTTTTTGCTTAAAAAGTTAAAAACGCCTAAAATGTGCATTCATTTATAATAATTTCTTTTTAAAATTAACAAATATTCATCAGTGGTAACATCTTTTTCGGAAAAATCATTAATAATATAATTACGACAAGATTAGCAGAAAAACTATTTGTTTCTGCCTATAAATGTCTGCGATGTACATCCCTGATGTCGATAATTTGTTAATACTATTTGTTTATGACAATTAACTTCACAAGTTAGCCATTTTTTTCTTTCTAATATCCCTGTGAATTGAATTTAAGTGACGGGAAGTAAAAGAAAAATTCGGTCTAAGAGATCAAAAATTAAATTTTAAAAATTGTTACTTTTTTCGCTGCTTGAATTAACATAAAAATCAAATAAAAGAAAAAATGACAAATCGACTCTTACCATTTTCTCAAAAATTTGGTCCTGAATTAAAAAAATAAATAAATAAAAAATCGGTGCATACTTGTGTTCCAGATGTCATTTTCAATTTCGTTTTTTGATTTCACCCCACTATGCAGCGCAGCGAATGGTCTCACCTCGGGTCTCACTAAAATGACGAGATCTCTGGAATGAGAAGGTCTCTATCAGTTTTTTTTAATGAAAGGTGATTTTATAAGGAATATTTATGTCCTGATATAACAAAAATTAATAAGGAAGAATTATTGAATCAAAAACTTGTCTGGACTTTTTTTCAGGCAAAATTTCAACATTTGTTATATACAATTTTATTGTTTAAAACTGTACAATTTCATCTCTAATACCTCAACATTTCAACAAAATTCAATTATCGTTTCCGGAAATGTCGATAATTCAAAAGAATTCAACCCTAAAATTCAATGTGGTGTAACTTCAAAAATTTTGAAAATTTAAAAAAATTCTTCAGACAAAAAATATTGTATATTATATTTTATTATATTTGAATAATGTTGGAAGATTTCGGGTTTTTTATTTTTCCACTTTTCCTCATCATTTATCATTGTTTAAACAATCTCTTTCTTTTTTCTTAAAATACTTTTCCAAAATAAAACAGACATTTCCAATACCCTTCAAATTTTCTATATGTATCATATTGAATGTAAATTTTCTTGAAGTAGTTACTGCGCGTCCTTTTTTAAAAATTAATATTAATATTTATTATTTGTTCCCAACTAAAAAGTCACAGAAAAACTGAACATTTTCAAAAAGCCCGAAAATTGCTAGCATTACTCTAAGAAAAGATATTTATAAGTCGTAATAAGTGGTTTAAGCAATTATTTTTGTTAACTTGCAATAATTATTATCTAACTAAGTGAAAAGTTGAGAAAAAGTGGAAAATTTCAGAAAAAACTGCACCTATCTACCATTAATATAGAAGAAGATAGTTTTAAACAATCATTATTATATGTTGAAACCATTATTTTTATCAAGTTTTATTAATTATTAACACAGTCTAAGTGAAAAGTAGACAAAATGTTGAAAATTGCAGAAATAACCGCATTTTTCTTACATTATTTAAAGAGAATATGATTAAAATAATAAATTACTTATACAAATATTCCCATTTTAATTTAACTGACTATTACCTCGATCTAACTGAAATGATAAAAAAACGTGACTTTCTAAACCTATATTCTAAAATGAAATTGCTAAAAATAATAATAAATTCATTAAGCAATTCATGCAAACATCTAATTATTAGTAGAATGTATTAGTTTTTATGTATTAGTATTTTAGTATTAGTATTTTATTAGTATTTTTTTACATTAGTATTTTATGTATCAGAAATAATTTGTATTAAAATAAGCGAAAAAAAATTATTAGGGATAAAACCGCTCAAAACCCAATTTTTTACTTATGGGTTTTTTTGGGACCCTATAAACAGACTTCTGGGAGTGATATTAAAAAAAATTCATTTATATTCTATAGCTAATCGTAAAGAGAAATGTTGAGTTTTAACTCGATTCACATAATATTGACGGTTCTGGTTAAAATGTACAAAAACGATTTTTTTAGGAGAAATACCTACTACGTGTTAAACTTCATGGAGCTTGCGAAACCTGTCATAATTTTTCTGTTAGGATTTCTAAGCGAAATTTGCTTATTTTTTTACCGATATTTTTTTATTTGATTCTATTTTATTTTTCGCTTAATGTATTGTTGATTTTTACGTTATTTATAAATAATGACATATTTTTCAAGTTTTCTGTATCATATTCTTGGAACATGTGTTTTTTAGTGATTTTTTACGATCCTTGGGTTGGACGATTGTGCCATGAAAAACGACTCTCGCCCGATAATGTGCGAAAGCTTTAAAAAAAAGGGCCTCGTAAACTAAGCACAGTGAACTAAGTTAACACAGGCTAACGTCCTGACTTTCGAGATTGAACTTCGTGCTCGACTTCGTGTCGATGGACTAAAATTTATTTTCTTGTTTTTTTCTAACAAACTGATAAATTGAAAACAAGTTAACTATTTGTCCAATTCTCAATTATTTAATCTGCATTATAATAAAACTTATCTACATCATTTTTATATTTTAAACGTGATTTTTGACAATCTTTTTCGGGTTAGAAGAATTGAAATATACGCTGAATGAGTGCTGTGGTGAAAGTTTTAAACAATATTGGAATCTATTGCGAAGAGTTTCTAGCAGGAAGTTCATTTTTAGATTAAAATTATTGTTGGAGTTAATTGTTGTGTTTTGAAATTCTGGATTTCAGCGAAATTGATAGAAACTGGGAAAATGGTAAAGATGTGATTTTAAAATGCATAGTTTTCCTATAAATAATCCTCGATGAGGAAGTCTAAATTGGCTTTGAAACAAGTTGGTACTTTAGGACTAATCTCAGCCCTAATTTAGTAAGGATAAGGTGTTTCTTATTTATTTATGAATCATTTCATTGACCTTTTTAAATTATGAAACTTCAATGAAGTGAGTGCTGTTAAAAATAGTATAATGTAGATTTACGTAAAATTGTATGGAATTTTTTATTGATGCTTGAGGCATTTTTACCCATAAAAGACGAAATTTTAAATGAAAAAAATTTTTTTCTATCCAAAAAGGGGGGTTTCAACTGAAAAGGATCAATTTAAACAAATAAAATTGTTACAGTTTCCGGTAAGAAAATTAATTTAAAACGAATAAAATGAATCTACAACAAAATAGTTACATTTCCAACCAAATATATAAACCATCACTAGAAAAAAATTAACAAAGTAGTTCCACTTTTACAATGCAGTTTCATTTTCAATTAAAAAAAAGAAGATATGAAGTTTCAACTAAAAATATGAATCTTCAATAAAAAAAAAATGGCAAAAATTTCACACTGTCAGGAATTTTATTTTTCGGCATTTTTCAGTCAAATTCTTTCTTTTGCTTTTGAATGAACTGTTAGATTAGAACAAAATATTAAAGGTAGAATTTTTACTCATAGAAATTAAGCAATTTCTCATATATGACATTCTGATGGGTGAAAAAAATATTATTTGTAATTTTATCAAAGAGAGCAAGTGATAAATAAATACTATTTTCTAATAACATTTGTTGAATTCATCTTTACTTGTTAATAAGATTTGCGAATTGACATTGCGGAAAAAAACATTTTTAACCCGTAAACCTGGGTCGTTCACGTCCAGCGCATTTTTCAATAATTTGCACTGATAGGAAAAATCTGAAAAAATTCAGGGATCACAACTGAAGTCTCTACTCAACAAACATGCAAAAGACTTTCAGATAAAAATAAATTATTTAAACAATTTTTGTAAATAAACAAAATAAAGTCGAAGAGATGCTGTGTTTTCTTCAAAAAATCATTACTTTTGATCTAATTAACCAAATTAAAAAATTAAATTTCAAACATGCGCCTTTCAAGAAAAAAATATAAAAATTTTCTACTACAAAAATAAATGCTTAAGTTTTAAAGGAGAATATTGGGATATTTCATGGAAGTAAGAGTTTTCGAAATAATGAAATTTTCTGACCTACCAACGTTTATATTTATTTAAAATGGTTAAAAAAAGTAAGAAATACATAGTGTACTATACATTTTTATTACTCTAAACAACGTAAAAAATTGCTAATGTATAATACTTCCGTATTACACTAGAGTCCCACTATAGTAGTTCCCGAGATAAGGGACAAGGCGGTCCAAGGGGACGAAAGGGAGCAGTTTGTAAGGTCAGCGGAGTTGCGATATTTAGGGTTCGGCGCTGTCAGAAGCCGCATCAAAGAAAGAGAAGAAGAACGGTTTGGACAGTCTCGAGATAGTGTGAAGCGATGAAGGGTACCCCCGAGACGGCTGCTATAGCGGGACTCTGATGTGTTTTTCCATTTTGTCGGTTCCTAAAATACTTGTTTCCTGTCGCGAAGAACGCGCTGTACATCATCAGATGTACGTTGCTCCATTTTGAGTTCTATGACCAAAATTATTATTTAGTTAGCATTAGTATGTACAAATGCGTTAAAAAAACGGTATAAAGTCCAAATTAATCAAATACTCGCTTGCAGAAAAAACAACCGATTCCGGTAAGTCGTTCGTGTCCTCCTCAGACTTCGTTCTATCACCACAAAGAGTAAACTTGAACTAGAGACCTGCCTTCTGGCCCTTAGGTCCCCCTCCTAAATAACTTTTTTTAGGACAGGGTAAGGTCCGCATCCCTCTCGCAGTCACAGAGTAACTCAGTCACTTAGTTTTCGCTTAGGGATGGATAACGCTCAGGGAGAATCGATTCTTCGATTCCAATTCTTCGATTCCTATTCTTATATTTCCCCACTCCCCCCTTCTCAAAAAGCCCGCGTAAATTAAAAATTTCAAAGGGTTTTTGGAGAGGTTTGTTGTAAAAATTAAAACCAATGCAACAAACATAAATTTCAATTCATGTTTTGATGTTTTTTGAACAAAATTTATCAAATTTCATTAATTAGGTTTTTTTCTTTAGGAAAACGAAAACTTATTTTCTCTTAACTCTGTGATCGGAATCGATAGCGATTCCGACGAAGAATCGATTCCTGGAATCGATTCCCTAAAACAA
>CAKNXH010060560.1:20655-31928 GCA_932178445.1 Andricus quercusramuli | reverse complement strand
ATATATATATATTGTCGTTGTTTACCTAATTAAAGTAAGAAAAGAAAAACCGCTGAAGATTATGTTGAGTATTTGATTATCCTTAACATTTTTAAAAAAAATAATTTAGCTCTCTCGTAAAATTGTTGAAATTTTTTTAAAAAGTGAAAAATTGTAAAAAAACGTATCATTTACGGTATAACTTTAAAAATCCCATCTGAAACACAAATTATTTATGAACGAATTAGAATATTGATCTAAAATGTTGTTTTGAGTAATTAAGTAACAGTTTTATAAACTTACAGGAAAAGTTCCTTGAGACTATATAATTATTAAACTTGATGAAAATTATTTATCATATACCGCCAAAAAAAATACATTCATTCATTAATTAGGATTGTTTATTGAATAAAAAAATGTAAAATCTTTGAAAATCTGTCAAATTGAGCACCAACAATTCATTCGTCACTAAAAATTATTTTCTTTTCTCTGACTTGAATATTTCTAAAATAGTTTTTCTACAATATTGAAAAATTCATTTAATTTTATATATGTATTATATTTCAAATGTTAAAAAATTATTATCAGTAAAATTAGTCTCATGAAATCCTTAATTTCCTTCACTTAAAAATTTTTTTTCAGTAAATTAATTGTATGATCAAACACATTTAAAATCCGCCAGGTTTGACAAAATATGCTTCTAATATTTTCAGAAAAAACGTAATCCAATTTTTTCTAGGAACACTAAAAATTGAACAATAACATTTTTTTATAAACTGGACACTTCTTAAATTATTAAAAATTAAATTATTTCATGTTAAATAGTACGAAAATCCTCAAAATGCTTCAAAAAATAATTTCAAAATCTTGAAAAATCTATATGTTGTTTTATATTTTTTCACATTTTAAATTATTTTTGAAACTTTTTCAGAACGTCTAAACGTCTTTTAAATAAATAAATCTTTCTAAATCTTTTAAAAAATTTTCAGGAATTCTATACATCAACTTGAGTATTGGACGTCAAATAGGATTTTAAATTTTATTTTAATCTAATTTAGAATTCTCAAATTTCTTAAAAATCTTCTAAATTTTTTGTTTTTTTAATCTGGAAAAATTTATATTTTGTTTTAAATTAGGCCGTGGGTTATTCGCGATTTCTATGGTGATTTATATCGAATTTTTTCCAAGAATAATAGGTGTTCAATTGTTATTTATACATCAAAATTTAACAATTTGACTTACAAATTAAGTATTCTTTGAATGAGACAATAAAAAATGTAACGTTTAAAGTTTAGTTTTTTTGTTTTCAGTTTTGAGTATTTGATTTATCATTACTGATTTCAAATGCACATTCGGATATTTATAAATATTAAGTAATTGCTCTTTTTCTTAATAAAAAAATTTCAAATTGAATGGTTGGAAAATGGAACATTTATTTATATTTTTAACGTTAAAATCTGGAAATTCTGAAATTGTGAAGTGATTCCGAATCGTTTTGTAAAAGCAATTATTATCGAGATTATTATTCACTTTTTAATCCTGAAAATACAATTCAATTTTCAAAATCAATTTCAAAAGCTTCTAAATTTAAATTCTTTGTACGCTCAAAAATTAAAATTTTTAATGAAAAATTTTCAGAGTAAAAGATTTTCGAATTACTCATTATAAAATGAATAATACACCAGAGCAGCGTTTTCCAAAGTATTACCGCGGGTAGAGTACCCTACCGCCGGTAGGGGGGTGACACCTCGGGCCCGGTACTCTCCGAGGCAGGCTCCCCGCTGCGAGCAGTTGGCTACTTTCCTATGCTTTCCTATGCTTTCCCATACCTACCACGAATGCCCTTTTCATTGTTATGTGATTACAGTCACTGAAATGATGAAGGCATTGCTTAATTAAATTTTAATAAGCTGAATGAATTTCGTGATATGGTTTTAGAAGAATGAAAAAAAAAATCTTGAAAATAGGTTAATATCTGCACTAATAAAGGAAACATTCACAAATCTTGTGAATATATAAATGGGGGACCTCTCAGGGCAACAAAAGTGCGATAAACTCTTGAAGTTATTATCCGATTTTCTTCTATCTTTTTTAAACGTTTTTGTCATAATCTAACAAATCGAACGCAGCGTATTAGAGTTCAATGAATTAATATTGTACTAAATGTTCATTCTTCTCAACGGGCTTTAATTCTCTAACAATGAGAAGGTTGCGCGAAGTAAGCAACCGCGCCCGAAAAAAATTTCACGGTGGCGACCCTGCTGCCCCCCAGAAAGTGCGAAAAAGTTTGAGAAACGCTGCACTAGAGTCCCGCTATAGTGGCTCCCGAGATATAGTTCAATGAGATCCAAGGGGGCGAGAGAGAGGCGCTTGCAAGGTTAACGGAGTTGCGATGTTTGCGGTTCGGCGCTATAAGAGGCCACAGGCAAGAAGGAGTAGAAAAACTGTTTGCAGATTCCCGAGATGAAGCTGTACACTGTAAAAAAAGTTGTTGTAATTTTACATCGTACCACGATTGAAATTATTCGATCTGCGTGCGACGATGTAAGTTTACACAATTTTGTAAAAAAAAAATGCAGGACATAAATTGCAAGGACCACATTTCAATTTTGAGGTTATGTTCGTGAGGTTATCAATTGTAAACACTCTAGCAGGATCAATAAAGCGCATATTACTTTTCTTAGGTATCATTTTGAATGAAAAAGACATATTTTTGTTATTCACATAGAACTCATCACTTTCAGAGCAATATTAGAAGCTCTGAGACGTAAGTTTATGATAAAAGTCCAACGCTCCATCTCTTTCTGTCAGTTTGTCGATGGATTGTCGATTTATGTCCTGTTT
Organism: Andricus quercusramuli; assembly: GCA_932178445.1. NCBI lineage: Eukaryota > Metazoa > Arthropoda > Insecta > Hymenoptera > Cynipidae > Andricus > Andricus quercusramuli. The sequence goes on along the minus strand of CAKNXH010060560.1, from coordinate 29,105 downwards.
GTAATCTCTCAGGATGTCAAGACGTAACAATACTACCCGTGTGTGAAATTATGCTATATACTGCAACTTTACCAAAAAAAAGTGTTAATTTATAAGCTCATTTAAATTTATTCACTAACGTGAATTTACTACGTGCCACACTAGGGTGATCCAAAAATTCGACTTTCGATTTTTGGTGATGAAAACCCCCCCATTTTGTTCGTTTTCCGGAAAAAGAAATTCCGTAATTTTTTATTTTTTTTCATTCAACGTTAACCCGTGCCCCCGGGCTATTGAAATTAACATGGGGTTTTAAAAGGGAAAAGCTCGATTTTCAAAAAAATGGAAAAAAGAAGTACTTGTTATACATTTTCTGTCAATTAAAGTATTGTCACCTCTTGAGGAGTATTTAAGGAATAATTTCCACCTAATAGCTTTTAATTTTTACACACCTGAACCCCTTTAATTTTGCCCGGAAAATGCCCCAAAAAATGCAAAATAGCAGTTTTCTATCGAATTCATGCTAAAAACGTTAATTTTGAAAAAAATTTCAGCATGAATTATTTTTAATCGATAAGTGACGAGTTTTAAAGTATATTTTAAATAGTTTCTATTTGTTTAAACAATTTTTTCTCCCTAAAATCATAAAAAGTTATTATTTTCTGAAAATAATGACGCAATTAAAGAATGTTGAAAGCAATACATTTTTGAAGGATGTTTGGTAATTATTTAAATTATTTTGATTTGTTTAAACAATTTTTTCCCCCTGTAAAGCGTGAAAAATTATTACTTTCTGGAATTAATGACACAATTAAAGGAATTTAAGAGTCATATTTTTTTTCTACATAATATTTAGCAATTTTTTAAATAATTTATATTTGTTTGAACAATTTTTGTTTGTTTAAAAATTTTTTTCTCTGCAAATCGAGAAAATTTATTCTTCTCAGCAATGAATGACACAATTAACGAATTTTAAGAATAATATTTTTTTGCTTAAGATATTTTGAAATTATTTAAACAATTAATAATCATTAATAATCATTAATATAAACTATTTTTGCAGTCTGTTATGAGTAGTTATTTTTTCAGATCATATTCGTTAAAAATCTGCAAAAATAACTACTCATAATAAACTGCAAAAATGGTTTATATTAATGATTATTAATGATTATTAATAGTTTAAATAATTTCAAAATATCTTGAGCAAAAAAATATTATTCTTAAAATTCGTTAATTGTGTCATTAATTGCAGCGAAGAATAAATTTTCTCGATTTGCAGAGAAAACAATTTTTAAACAAAGAAAAATTGTGTAAACAAATGAAAATTATTTTAAAAATTGCTGAATATTCTATAGAAAAAAATATTACTCTCAAATTCCTTTAATTGTGTCATTAATTCTAGAAAGTAATAATTTTTCACGCTTTCCAGGGGGAAAAAAATTGTTTAAACAAATCAAAATAATTTAAATAATTACCAAACATCCTTCAAAAATGTATTGCTTCCAACATTCTTTAATTGCGTCATTATTTTCAGAAAATTATAACTTTTTAAGATTTTAAGGAGAAAAAATTTTTTAAACAAATACTAATTGTTTAAACAATTTCAAATTATTGAAAATATACTTTAAAACTCGTCACTTATCGATTAAAAATAATTCATGCTGAAAAATTTTTCAAAATTAGCGTTTTTAGCATGAATTTGATAGAAAACTGCTATTTTGCATTTTTTGGTGCATTTTCCGGGCACAATTAAAGGGATTTAGGTGTGTAAAAATTAAAAGCTATTAGGAATTTTTACAGGTATAAATTTGGACCACCCTAGTGCCACACTGATCGAATAATTTCCGTCTTCAGGCACGCAGTAATTTTGCATCGGACAGAGTTATTTCATACTTTTACATGGGGTGAAATTGAAGTAGATCGTGAATTTCGGAGCGACATTGGTAAATTTAATAGGTTATGCATTGTAATTTAAAATACACTGCTCATGAAATTACAATTTAATTGTAAATATCACAAAAGGTTTTTTTATAGTGAACCCCCGAAACGGCCACTATAGCGTGATTCTAGTTCAGCAATTCCCAAACATTTTTCCTCGCATTTTTCGCACTTTTCAGGGAGGGGCAGGGCCGCCACCCTACATTTTTTTCACAGTACTGGAACCCAAGGGCGATACTTGACTGCCGGTAGGGATGGGCGATTCTCTCGAAAAGATCGATTTATGAATCGATCAAGGATCGAATTTATTAAGATCGATTCAGCAAAAGAATCGAATCAGAAGAGTCGATCTTGAAAGAATCGATCTTTTAAGATCGATGTAAAAATGTCATAAAAATGATTAAAGATCGACAATTAGATACTGTTTATTCCTTTTTTCACAAAAAACGTTGTAAATCAGGAAAAAATGCCTAAATGTTTTTTCATTTATATTGGAAGTAATTTATTATTGTCTACTAAAATATACTCAAATATACTAGTCCGTCATGGTCGAACAAACTATGGTCTTTCCACGCGCAATTAAAAAAAAAAGTCAATGTGTCAGACGGCTCCCTACACATGCAACTTTCATGTCATAAAAAGTTTCGGACCTACTTTTCTAACATTAAAGGATAGAAAAACAGGTATATTCCATTTCGAAACTTTGATAATAAATATTTTGAGCGCAGGTCGCGCTTGCGCTTAGATTGAGATGCAGTCTGGGGCAAGAATGAAAAAATTGTAGAAGCAATGAACATAAAAAATGTATGCCGTGGTCACGAAATCATAGGACGGACAGATAAATATATAAAAATGAAAGAATCGCTTATTCGATTCTGGAGGCAAAGAATCGATCCAATAAAAAATCGAGTCGCAAAGAATCGATTCAAAAGATCGATCCTTTGAGTGACAAAGATCGATCTTTGAAGAATCGATCCAGAATCGCCCATCCCTAACTGCCGGTGATGCGGGCGGTTCCACGCTTCGCGCGACCATTATTCCACTGCGAGGATTAGAGCCGGCTGAGAAAAATTAAACTTTGGTGAAATATTAAGAAATTAAACTTTGAATAGCTGAATCAATTTCGTGATAGAATCTTAAGAAAATGAGAAAAAAAGTTGATGAAAATCGGTAATATCTTGAATCCCAGTTGAGAGTTCTTGTAATTTTGCATGCACTTGAAGATTTACTTTATTACTGGAAATATTTACCGATTTTCATAAACTTTTTTCTGATTTTCTTGAAATTATATCAGGAAATTGTTTTACCTAGAGCTTCGCTATTTGATCGCACGATTGCAGGCGTTATTAGAATTCCTAGAATTTCTGGTCCCCACAGTTTCTGAGGGGGAAGGGGAGAGACGGTTGCGACTCCGCCTATGAAGGGACGCACTGCATTACTCCGCAGTCAAGTAGATTGCGCAATAGTATGGAAACGGTTCAGGCGGCCCTGACAGTTTACGTTTCGCAGCTGGCGCTATATGCACAAGGCTATTTTTAGGAGACCCCCGAGATTGATCATGCCATGCCTTTATAAATTTATTTATTGGAACAAGCCTTAATCTTATGACAATGAAAGGGTCATCATAGCAGGTACACGAAAGTAGCCGTCTGTTGACAGAGGGGGGCTGTCGAGTTGCCGGGCCCGGGGTGGTTTCCCCCGACGTTAGATTTGTTAGATTATGAAAAAAAAAAACATTTTAAAAAAATCAAAGAAAATCGGATAATAAATTCAAGACTTATCGCACTTTTGTTACACTAAGAGATCCCATTTACATATTATTCACAAGATTTGTAAATGCTTACTTTATTGTTGCAGATATTAACAGATTTTCAAGAACTTTTTTTTTATTTTTTAAAAACTATATTACGAAATTCATTCAGCATATTATAATTTAATCCAGCCATATCTTTATAATTTCAGTTATTGTAATCACAAAACAATGAAAGGGTCATTCTTGGTAGGCATACGAAAGTATCTATCTGCTCGCAACGGGGAGCCTGACTCGGAGCCTGCCGAGCTACCGGGCCCGGGGTAGCGGGCAGTATACTTTTTACTGCTGAACTGCACAGGTAGAAACTAATGCATGCCCTGCTCAGTGGAGCGAAAGTCTCTTCCAGTGCACGGACTACGGATCTGTCTCCTCTTCTACTGCTCACTCTCAAGCAATTGCCAGCCCTACTCATCCCCACCCTTTTTATTCCAGTGATATAAAATTGTATTTAAAATATATTAGTATGAAAGATTTTCAACGGCTTTTCGTTTCGCAGTTGCTGAAACGTCTTGTCTCTGCAAAATGTGCATCTCAATTTCTTCCATGCACATTTTCACGGAGATTTCCCACCCGCAAGTTTTTTTATGAAAACTAAACTTATCATTTTGAACAACTAATTTCTCCTTACCTAGCTTACTCAAAGTTTCATACATTGCGACCGATGAAGTCGAGTTTACAGATGACATCTTCTCTCAGGGTTACAAATGAAACTAACAGATAAGGGTTCGTGCATAAATTACGTAACACTTTTTAGGGGGGGGGGGTCGAGCTTAGTGTTACATAATGGTGAAAAACTACAGGGAAATGTCGGGAAAAGCGTTACATAGGGGGGGGGGGGGGGTCAAAATTGTCGGAAAACTGCGTTACGTAATTTATGCACGTCCCCTAATAGGTTAATGCTCTACAGCAGGCATGCCCAACTCGGGGAAATTTCCTCCGGGAACACATGTTCCGAGTTCCCTACTCTTTCTCCTAGAGAGCGGGAGTGGTGGTAAACGCTTGCGAGAATCTCTCCTCTGTGACGTACGCGGCTAACACGCGCATGCGTCTACCACCACTCCCGCTCTTTAGTAGAAAGAGTAGGGAACTCTGGACATGTGTTCCCGGAGGAAATTTCCCCGAGTTGGGCATGTCTGCTCTACAGTCTACCCCCAAAATTGTGTGAAAAATGAAAAGGGTGGGGGAGAGTAGGGCTGGACATTGCTTGAGAGAGAGTTGAGAAAATAGATACGTAGTCCGTGCAGTTGAAGGGACGTTCGCTCCCCTCAGCAGGTAATGTATTAGTGCCTACCTGTGCCGGTCGGGAGCGAAAAGTCAGTCGCCCGGGGCAGCATCTCCTTACTGACGGTAGGGTACTGTACCCGCGGTAATACTTTGGGAAACGCTGATCTGGTGTATCATAATTTAAAAAAAATAACAATGTAATTAATTCTTCAAAAAACGATTGAAATAAAAGTTGGACAGACTGTTTTTCTGAAAATTTGTAAAATTCTCGGTCAAAAAATAAATTCATTGTTATTTCTCGGTTTTTCCGAGTTCCGTAAAATTCCCGATCATTTCCCAGTTTCCCGGTCCAGCTGCCATATGCCATCTTATATTAATTATTACCTCACTCTAATTGAAAAGTCGACAAAAAGTGGAAAATTGTGGAAAAAAGCTGCAATTTTCTACTATTATTCTAAGAGAATATTATTATAAATAATCAATATTGTTGAAAAACAGTATCACAAAGCTTATATTTTTAATAAAAACCGAATTTTCTGCCAATTCACAGCTCCTTTTAGCTTTGCAGCTTTTAAATACCAAGAATAATCATATTTTCATAAGTCCTCTTTCTGAGCGACGGTGACGCTTGCGCAGTTGGAAAAAGTGACCGTCGTAAAATCCAGCATCATAATCACGTCCTGTTGCCGTACATTGCGTTAGTTCAATTCTCTCCGTCGCGTTGTCGGTAAACAGTCGTAGTCAGTGCAGTGTGAGATCAGAGCTGCTTTGTATACTTTTAGAAAATACTTAGAATTTCAGTAATTTTCAATGTAGGCAGAGAAATATTTTTTTATTTACGTGGGTACATTAAATTTAAAGCATTTTATAACTTCACAACGGAAAGTGCGAAGCGAAAAATGTCCTTCTGCCATTTTCACTAAAACAAGCAGGTAGTTTCGTTTCTGCGTTTTAATTCGCGCAAAGATAAAAGTTATCCACTGCCAGATAAATGTAAAGCTTTGTGGAACAATTGACACCTATGTTTATCAGTCGACCGGTAAAAATGATCGACCACAAGATAAAAATTGTTGTCATTTATTGTTTTTACGCAGCTTTTAAACTGATCTTACAGCGAATAAATTTTGTCCTCGCCCAGATTAAAAACTCCACGAAAAAACTATTTGTAGTGAGGATAAAAAAATCTCGGAGTTGTTCTGTGTGGACTATGGAATTACGCTATCTCGTGCAACGAAAGCTCAAAATAGTAATATTTTGAAAAATTTTTTAAATCTTCATTCTTGGGGACAAAATTTCTCGACGAGCTTAAAATTAACAAAGTGAAAACTAAAATTACTAATTCCTGGATAGCATACCAGTGTTCTTGAACATTACTATGGAAGGGTAAGGGAGCATTCACATATTACGTATTTTCTACATTTTTTACCCCCCCCCCCCCTCTTCCCATGAGAAAATTAAAAACGATTTTTGAATATTTCAGATGTCTCAAAAAAGAATCTAGAAGATTTTAAATACATTTTTTAATTTTACAGGATCTCACAAAATATTAGGAAAAATTCGAGTCTTTTCAAAAGATATTTACGACTTTTAGAAGTTTTGGAGAAATCAAAAACTATTTGATAAATGTTCGAAAATATTTCGAAGTTTTAAAATATTTTCAATCTATTCAAAATATCTAAAATTTTCTTTCTTTCTCTTAAATTTCTTCTCTTGAAACCTTTCAAAATTCTTTTCAAGCTTCTACAGTTTTTGTTTGCAATCTTTAAAAATCTACATTTTGTAAAATCTTTTAAAGCTTGAAATTCTTTTTGACTCTCTTCAAAGCTTATACATATTTCTTGAATTTACTCTGTTTGCTTTTATTGTTTAATGTTACCAAATTGAACAATTTTGCTTTAAAATATTTTACAGTGTTTTTCGAAATGTTAGGATATCTTTTCAGAATTTCCAAACCTTCTAATCTTCTCAAATTTTATCTGAATTTCTTTTAAATTCTGCAAAATTAAATGAATTGCCTTAAAATCTTTCAGATTCTTCTTTGAAAATTTTAGAAATCTTTCAAAATGTTTTGAAATCTTTTTAAATATTCTTTTTAAATTAATTTTTCAAAATAAAAACTAATTTTTATTTTTATTAGAAACCTAATGATTTTTTTTCTGTTTCTGGAAACCATATAAAAATTTAAAAATATCTTCATAAGTTTTAATTCTTTTTGGATCGTTTCAAAACTTCTAAATGTCTCTTAAACTTACTCAGATTTTTTGTAAAATGATCTTATATGCCGAAATTGCAAAATTTGGCTTTAAAATCTTTTACACTCTTTTTAAAAATTTTAGGAAATAATTTAAAATATTTAGTAATCTTTCTCAATTTTCTCTTATAATTCATAGAAAAATCTTTTGAAATTTTCCCATGAATTTTAAGAATTAATTTTTTCGCACATAATTTCATTTTTCTTATCTCTTTGAAAATGTAAAAAAGTTTAAAAATTATAATGTACCTACATATTTCATAATTTAGGGCTAATTTGGGCCCGTAGTCCCAAATTTAGGGCTCTATTATTTTTTGTAGAAATAGTGTTTGCGCTAGCTTAACGTTAAGCTGGCCGAACATTGCTGTAAAATGTACTAAAAATAATTTTACAGGAAGTTCACCTCATACAATAATTTAGGGCTCTGGGAATATGAGAATTCAAATTTAAAAAAAATGGTTAAACAATATTTGTTTAAACAATTCTACTAAAAATGAATTCAACAAATTTCTTTTCTTACCCAACGTTAAGGCTCAATATGATATTTGCAAAAAAGAAAAACTCTTTGAACAATTATTGTTTAAACAAATTTACCAAAAAAATGACTTTTTTCATTTATCTTGCATAATTTCAGGTTCATCGAAGATTTAATTCGGGCCTGTAGTCGACGGCATTTCAGGAGCCTTAAATGAGCCTGAAATTATGCAAGGAACATGAAGAAAAAAATTTTGTTTGATAAATTTGTCTGAACAATCATTGTTTAAACAATTTTTTTAACGTTCAAATATCATATTCGGGGAGCCCTAAATGAGGCTGAACGTTGGATAAGAAAATAAATTTGTTTAATTCATTTTTAGTAGGATTGTTTAAACATTTCTTCTTGAATTTTGAGTATCATATTCCCAAAGCCCTAAATGAACCCTAAATTCTTATATGAGGTGAATTTTCTCTGAAACCATTTTTAGTACGATTTACAGCAATGATGGGTCAGAAGCCAAATAGAAACCTAAGAGGATGTGGTTTCTATCAGGTCCTATTACTTTCGAAAGTGGGTTTTGTTCCTGCTCCTATGTGGTGTTCTATTAGGTAATTGTGAACTTTCTAATTGGATCTGATTAGGTACGATTTCTGAACGAAAAAAAATTATATCCTAACTTATTGTTATATAATCTTCATTTTTTATAGTTGTTAAGTATAAAATTTGCCAATGCGGTCGCTTACACATATAGTCGCACGCTTCAACGC
>CAKNXH010060560.1:7130-20255 GCA_932178445.1 Andricus quercusramuli | reverse complement strand
AATTGTAATCATATTAATTCAATTACAACATCCCACTCAAGTACCTGAAAGAACCTGCCAGGGCAGCAATTTCGTACTGCGAGCTCTTCGAATAAAGCTGATCCCAATAGGTGCCTATTAGAGCCGCTTAGAACATATCACTTTGAATGTTTTTACGAATAATTTCATTCCAAAGGTCCAATAAAATACCTAATAGAACCTGTTAGGGAAGCAGTTTCGTACTTCTATTTCGAATAAAGCAGATCCCAATAGGGACCTATTAGAGCCGTTTAAAACAAATCACTTCGAATTGTAATCCGAATAATTTAATTCCAAAGGTCCAATAAAATACCTGATAGAACCTGTTGAGAAAGCAATTTCGTACTAGTAGCATTTGGAACAAAGCAGATACCAATAGGTACCTTATAGATCCGCGCTAAAAACACACCGCTTCCAATTTTAATCCGGGTGATTTTGTTCCGAAGGTCCAATGAAATACCTAATAGAACCTAATAGAAAACCAATTTTGTACTTAATAATATGTCAAGTGAAAGAATACCTCATTGTATCCACGTAGATCCTGTTAGAAAAATTTAACAAAAGAACATAAGTACCGAATAAGACCGGTTAGAAACCATTTTAAAATAAGAATCCTATTAGAAACCAGTTAGGACCATATAAGATTCCATCTGCATCCTATAAGTTTTCTAAACGGCTTCTATTGATACCTAACTGTCATTTTTACTAGGGTATATAACAAAAAAATAAGGGCAAAGGAAAATCGCACGACTCTCGGTCGACGATATTTCAGGAGCCTTGAATAAGCCTGAATTATGCATGGAAAAATGGGGGAAAAATTGTTGGTTCATTTGTTGAACCAATAATTGTTTAAATAATGTTTTTAAAGTTCAAATATCATATTCGAGCTAAATGAGCTTTAACGTTGGGTAAGAAAAGAAATTTGTTTAGTTCAGTTTTAGTAGGATTGTTTAAACATTTTTTTAAATATTGATTATCATATTCCCAGAGCCCAAAATAAGCCCTAAATTATTGTATGAGGAGAATTTCCTGCAAAATAATTTTTAGTATGTTTTACAGAAATGTTCGGCTAGCTTAACGTTAAGCTAGCGCAAACAATACTTTTTTACAAAAAATAATAGAGCCCCAAATCTGGGAATAGGGGCCCAAGTTTTCCCTCGAGTTTGCCCTAAATTAGCCCTAAATTATGAAATAGGTTACATCTCTATACCTCAATGGTGTTGTGCCAGCTCAACATACCTAGCAAAATGTTAAGAACAGAATTCTTTCCCAATACTAAACAATTATTTACAATTTAAATGTTCTCGTTTCCGACCACAATTTGTTCGATATTTTCGCGATATTTAGTAACATCGCTTTTTTTAATTAGGACATGCTATCAAAAATGTTACGCAAGCGGGTTAAAAATACCTCTTCCCATACGTAACAGACCATAACGAAACATGAACCCCCTCCCCCCTTTTTAATTTTACGTAATATGTGAACGATCCCTGAGGGAGAATTTTCGCGAGGAATTTAATTCCTCAAAATAATTAAATTTATATGTTGCCAAAATTTTTCGCGAACATTCTCCGAACCTTCCATTGGAAACTTCCAGCCTGATTGTTTTATGATTCATGTTAGTTTTACCGTGGGTCAGCTACTGCGGTTTCGGAAAGAAAAAAAGAAACACGTGATGCATCATGATTTATAATAAAGGTGCGAAAGGTAATCCTTTCAATTTTATGTGGACTATCAGCCATTTTTGAGGCCAAAAGATCTTTTCGTACGGGCAAACAAATTATGGCGACATTTTCCTGAGGCTTTGTTAGTGAAATGTAATATAAAATTAGAAATTAAACAACATTTTTGTTGAAGTTCGATTTTTTTATGAAATATCTACACGTACTGAAAAAATCCGGATATTTGTACCGAAATTTCGGTACCCTTAGCCACGGCTAAGGGTACTTAGTACTTAGTTCCGCGAGGGTCTAATCTTAATCGAGTTCAACAAATTAGTCTGGCCATCTTTCATCACTCACCAGTTCACACGCTGCGTCTACGTCGCTGTCATAAGGTGAGTGGGCATTTTATAATTTTTGAAGCGTCACGGAATCTTTTCCCGACGAAAGGTGTTGTTTTCAAAGGATTTTATACGGTATGTAGTTCGCCGAATAATTGAAAAAAAAGTAGACAAAGTTCTGAGTATTTGAACTTTCATTGTGGTATCAAAAATGTGCATATCAAAAATTGTTAAGTTTTTTTTTAGTGTTCCATTACTTCAACTAATATAGATAATTTAATTTTTCTTTTCTATTGAACTTTTCATTGCCCCTTGAATTCTAAAAGCCGCCGGAAAATATCAAAATGGTAAAAACTGACAAAATGGTGACAGTTGTTCTGAAAAATTCGAAACTAATTTTTCTCAAAAAGGCCAGCGTTTTTCCTTGATTTTTTAAAAAGTTGTAAAATGTGAATATATCCCAGAAGAGTTTATCTTGACGCGGTTCTCTTTATTACTCTTTTCCGCGAAATAAGAGTATTTTTTTCAAATTAATAACATTTTCTAAAATAATAATTTGTAGATTTACATGAGGATTAGGTTCGTACAAAAAAATGTTTTTTGAGCTAGAGGGTTAGAAACTTCACCCAGGTCCACTCCCCCTGCCCAGCTTTCCATTCCAGACAAAGAAAGTCGGTCTTTTTTTCTCTCGAAATTACAATACTAACACGTACCACCAGGCACTTGAAAATCACATACATTTCACATGGAAAAATTTTGGATCTTCGAAAAATTGAGTACTATTTCAGGGTTTGATCAAAAGTAGCCCAAATTTTCAGATATTGAAGAGAAGTGTCTAGGGAATAAATCCACACCAATAACTTTCATTTTAAACCCCTCTCTGGCCCCCCCCCCCCCCCCCCCCGCCCCAAATATGACTCAAAAGTAAAAAACTACATTTTTACGTATTGTTTTTAATTTTCAGCATTTTCTGTCGTCTTTTAGATACAAGTAAATACTAATGGACAATTATAATATTCCCATTGACTTTGTAAACAATTTGAATTGTTTAAAGAAATGTAACTTATTTAAACAATTATTTTCTCCCAAAAAATGTAAAAAAGAATCGTATTTTCTGAACGAATAAAATAGTTGGTCATTGCTTAAGTATTGAATTTAAAATAAAAAAGAATTATGTAATTATTTTAGCAATTATTCATTGTTTATTTTCAAGAATTTTAATAATCGAGCCAGATATGCCCACTTTTTTCTCAAATTAGTATCCTTTGTTACTTATTATTGAATAATTACATATTTTTGATACTTTTCTTCTCATATTTAATACATTTCTATTTGTTTAAATAATTGCTATATGTTCAAGCAGTTTTCTTTCGAAAACATTAAAAAAATAATATAAAATATAACACATAAAATAATTTTTTGACTGTATACTGTATAGAGAGAATATACTATTTCTTAATTGCTTGAACAAATTGAATTTATTCATACATTTATTTTTCCCCAAAAATGTTATAATGATCGTATTTTCTGAATTAAACGTGATATTGAATGATTCCGAGGAGTATTATATTGTGCTAAAAACTTTGTGTCATCGTTTAAACAATTCATTATTTTTTACTTTCAATGGGTATGGTTGGTTTACATGTTTTTTTGCGTACTGTTTGATAAATCACAAAAGTCATAATAAAGTTTAATTTATCAAAGTTCTGCTCAGCAAATAAAAATTGTGGAATCAAAGTTATGTAATTATTCGACAGTAAATAGGACAGGATACCAATTTGAGAAAAGAAAGGACATCTCTGGCTCAATTTTAATAAATTTTGAAAATAAGCAATGATTATTTGTTTCAATAATTTCAAAATTTTAATACTCTGAACAATGACCAAATATTACGTTTCATTCAGACAATATGATCATTTTTTCAATTCCTTGCGAACAAATAATAGTTTAAACCATTACAAATTTTTTAGAAAATCATGGCGGATTTTCAAATTGTACATTAGTAATTATTTGTATCAAAACAGATGGCAGATAATGCTGAAAATTAACAATAATACCCTAAAGTGTCACTCCAATCTTTTGAAAATCCAGAATTTTCTCCTGTTAAATACAGGTGTATGGAATTTTCGAATGTCTGGTGGGACGTGTTAATATTGAAATTTCGAGAAAAAAAAACGGATTTCCTTTCTCCCAAAATGGAAAGAGGGGTCGGCGGGGGCGTGTCTTGCGCTCTACAAAAAATTTTGCAATGCATTTTAGGACCACTCTAATGACCTGTGACCTGATGACCTATTGACCTAATGACTAAAGCCTGTGCGATTTGAAATGAATTGGCCTAAATATATATTTTTTTTCAAAAACGAAAAAATACAAAAGTCGATGGCTGTAGTAACAAGAAGCTTCTGGAAACTACATTCTTCCCTCAAATGAGATGCTAACATGAGTTTGCATCAATTGTAATTTTTGCTCGAAATACAATAATGCTATATATAATATAACCTATCTATCCCCAGGTATGCTTTGATGCAAAAACGACTGACATTAACAATTTTATTTAGGAAATTTGAGTCGAAAATATGAACATTTTTCGATTATCCACATATGTCGTGTTTGTGCAATTGTTTTCTTCTTCTGCGCGAGCTTTCAATTGTTAGTGGATTAAAGCCGGACGAGAATAATTACAATTTTGTAAAATATGAATAAATTGAATTTTACTATGTTGCAGTAGCTTCATTAATTATATAATATCTTAAATCGCACTTCAGAGTTCTGCTACTTTTTGCATGCATTTAAAAATTTACTTTATTATACTGACAACCAATTCCTTATTCCTTACTCCCTATTCCTCAACTTTTTTTTACATTTTTCTAATTATATAAGAAAATTGAGTTAGTCATTTTAAATTGATTTGAACCGCATGGGAAATTGCTTAATTTCTACAAGTAATAAATCCACTTTTTATACTTCCAAAAATATAAACAGTTGATTCAAATGCAGAAGAAAAGGCACGTCTTACTCCTAAGAGTGAATCAAATCCACGGTCTACAGACTTCGGTCATAAAAATATCACTCTCGTGCCCTGTTTGAAACAGCTAGCTCTATAATCTATGTAATACTCCAGAGTCCAGATCATGGCATTCGTCATTCGACACCAAACCCATAAAACTAAACACTAACGCTATATGATTTCTTAGAATCAAAAGAGGAGATTAGTTTTTGCTTTACATTCTCACGGATTCCAGTATTCTTTCTAATAATTATTATAATGAAATAATAATAAAAATCAAAAATAAAATAATTTAGGACCTAAAAATACATGAAAGTTTAGAAGGAAAAGACAAAATAACTATAATTGCGATTTTGCCATATCATGAAGTAAAATAATATTTTCCCAGCTTCAAAAATGTTTGTGTCGCGAGCAATTCCGATGCTTTTATTAGTTTTCTACGGTCAAGGCCGAAAAAATTATAATTTTTTTAAAATTTGGACTGTGGCTAGCAACAATTTTTTCTACATGTTAAAATTAGTCCCCATGATTTTTTCAGGTTTTTAAAACGATGTCTTCAGTTAGCAGAATTTTTTTAAAGTTTGATACTTTGAAAACAGTGATTTTTCGATATACTTCAATGTTGTAAATTTCATCATTTTAACTTGGAACTAAAACAGATAGTTCTCCATATACGAAGTTCCGAACGTTCAAATGAACGAAATGAAATGCATAAAAAAATATTTTTTTCTGCAATTAGCCAAGCGGAATTATTTCAGGAAGGCATAAAAGTAACTATTATGAAGAAAAAACATCACGTGCATCCTAAACTACGACCCAAGCCAGAATTATATATAAACATCTTCTTCAAACGATAACTGGAATTGAAATCTTACATAAAGCAAATAATAACTCACTCACATGTGGGAGTATAAAAATGTATTTTCTCTTATATGTAATATCGTGCAAATGTTTCTGGACGTCTATTCTCCAATAGGTTGTACAAGCACCCTAGTTTTAATAATAATAAACTGTAGATTTTCTCTCAATTATTGCATACAATGTGATAAAAGTACCCGTTTTATATGCATAAATGAAATTATATCAGAAGTTGTTTGGAAAAACGTCAAATGTTAATGTTTCGGGAACAATCAATAAATTCGGAAATAACCATTTTTTAATTGTTTTTGGAAACCTGACTTTATCAATATTGATCAGTTCTTTAAATTAAGTTTAGGTTTTGATCACATCGAAGGAAAAATTCTAGAAATATATCAACTCACTAAAATACTGCAGAAAATTATCTTTAAAACTAGTCCAAAGAGATTAAAAATGTTGTCATCTTTCATTGGAATACAATAGTACTTAAGACTTTAGTATTTTTTGAGGTTGTCAATACATATTCAACTGTTGCAGAATTCCCCTTTTGGTCAGTTGGGATTCTTATAGTTGCTCCCTCAATTAAAATTTTCTGTAAACAACATTATAGTAAGAAATATATTTTTATTTCGTGTAGTTAAGGAAAGTATACTTTTCAATATAATTTTGTGAAAGAAATAATTGTTATATCAATACACCAGAGTCTCACTATTTGAACACGCGATCGCACGCGTTATATGAATTCCTAGAATTGCTGGTCCCCGCAGTTTCTCAGGGGGCAGGGCGAGAGACGGTTGTTATTTATTTCAAAGTATTTTTCGCAAATACTATGTGGAAATATATGGTATTATTTTTTAATAATATTAGAATTTGATAAGTTTACGTGATCTTCAAGTGCAATTGGTCTCAGTTTCTCTATTTCGTCGTTCCAAACAACTATTTGTACTCTTTCACCTGCATTGTTATTTACAAACAATCTCCATCTCTTTTTTTCATTTCCAGTAGTACCGAATGTACATGGCTCTTCTACAAATTCGACAATTCCGACAAAAAAATCTGTAATTTATATAATTGATATTTAATTTTTAATATTTTTATTATAATGAAAGTTGCGTTCATTAATATTATAAAATGCGATGAGTAATTGTTTTTTATATTATCCACGTGTTACACATACATATGAACATTAAGTTATGTTGAAATTAGTGACTGATAAGATTTAAAAAAATTCGTCCTTATATGGTAGATGAAAGTATTATGTCGATAAATGATCATATTTTCTATTTAATCATATTCTTTCCTTTTTCTCATTTTTATCAAAAATTATTTCACACTAAAATGATGGACGTTCAAATAAATTATTATTTTTTTTTAACTTGAATATAGTGTGAACGATAAGCATGCGCTAGAATTATATAAATGAGTAAGGAGTACTTTTTCTCGGTTCATTTCCCAATAATCACGCAAAAACAATATGAGATGTGACCTGTAATTGTAAATAATACTTACACAGTACAGTCCTTAGACTTTATATTTTTTAATTGTTCTGTGGTGTTCAGTGGAAGTGACGAAATGTCATCATCTATGCCTGAATCATTTTGGTCCACGGTGTCATCAATACATCCCTGTGTGTCTTCTAGAAGAATGTTATTTTTTTAATTTGTATCAAAATGTAAAATATTTTTTGTCGTTCAACGTCGTATCTTAAAAATTTCCCGCATCGGATTTAATGCTTTTTCCGGTTTCCCTGGTGATATGTGTATATCATTTTCGTACCTCAATATTATTGTATATACTTAAAAGTTTTAAAAGTTAATATTCTTTGATCAGGATCGTTATGATCTTACCGAGAGAAATGGTTTATCACAAGTTTGAAAGAAAATACCTTGAAATGATAAGTCGAAACATTATATGTATACAAAAATGAAACATTTATTACTTCTGAAGTAAAATTCAAAACAAGACAAGACGAAAGTATGTAAGATGCCTTTGTGCTGGATTTTTCTTGCATTCTGACAAGATCTAAACCTTGAAGAGTCTCATTTTATTATTGTTCTTGAAATTGTGAAAAAAAAATTTAATATGAAATATTCGTTCTTCAAATTGATGAACACTCCAAAACGAAAAATACAAAATGTAACATCGTACCTCACAAAGTTAAAAGAAATTTAGTGGACAAAACGTCCACCTAAAATTCTCACAAAAAATTTTCAGCATACATAAATATAAAAGGAGACCTGATGTTGACAAAAACATAAAAAGAATTGATCGTAAGAACTAATTCTTTTGAACTTTTTGAATTTCTTACTCCAAAATTATTAATTTTAAAACTGATTGGTTGCTGGGCCGTCAAGTCCGGGAAATTACAATTATTTTGACTTTACAAATATTACGTCTTCACTTTTGAACGTAAATTTTTTATTTAAGAAATTTCAAAATGCAATTTTGAACACGTAAACAATTATAAATCAATTTAAAGTTTTCAAGATTAAACATTTAAGGAAATGTTAAGTTGATCAACTGTAAATATAAATTTAGAATTTGCTTAAAAAAATGAACTATAGTTCGACTATTCACAATTGAATAACAATAACATTGATTTTATAAGAACATTCTGAATCTGTTCATAATTAAATAATGTATAGATTTTTACGTTAAAAATTGAACTATTTCAATTCGAAAGCCTCAGTAATTAAAGCAATTTATGCGCCCGATTGAAAGCTCAAAATGTTTTTTCCATTTAAAAAACTCTAATTAATAGATATATATTCATAATTAAATGCTTTGATTCAATTTCAAATTCTATTTAAATATTATTGCATTCTAACCGTTCATTTCAAATAAGAAATTATAAATCAAATATTCAAAAATAAACTAAATAAAATTGAATTATTTAAAATAAACCTCGAATCGTTCGAATTTCAAGTTGCTGAATGTAAACTTAAAAATGTACATTGTTTCATTTTTTTAAATTTTTAATTTGTAAATTAAATTTTTCATTTAATTTTTTGATTTATTCTTCAAACTATTTTAGTTCTTGAATCGCTGTCTCTTCCAGGTCTGCTTAGGCAAGCTTTGTTTATAAAAAAACTGATGCGGGCCGATATGATTTCTCTGAAAGAACTCTGGAGCTGCTTTGAGGTGTCCTATGTCTGTTATAATAAATTTAAAATTGCCATTGTTTTCCTTACGATAAGGAAGCATTTTCACAAGGTCAGCTTGCCACGTTTCATCAATGCCACAGATGTCTACATGTCGACGAGGTTAGTTTTTCCTAGCAGGCTAATGCAGCTCTTTCACGACCTGCAGCTTCTCGGTGTTCATTTTCAAGTGTGTTCAGTCTGACATCCAGCTGGGAAATGAGCTCTGCACTTTTAGATACTAGTTTTTGTATTGATTCTAAATAAGTTTTAAACTTTTTAAATCTGTTAATCATACGAGTTTCCACAACATCAATAATCATATTATTATTAACTATTTCAGTTTCTAAAGAAGCTATAATATCATATATAGTCTGCATATCTTGTTGTATCATATATTGAACCAGAATGTGAAATTTGAATCCAATTCCCGGAGAACCACGACTCACCGTCTCCGCTCTCTTAAATTAACGTCCAAACACATCGATACTCATTTTACAAATGATGAAAATCTTAAAAAGCAATGATAAATAAATAATTCCAGCTTCTCTCAATGCTTCTATAATAGATATAATTTCATTTGAGTGGTTATTATTTCCAGCTCCTTGAGATGCTAATAGTAAGCTTAATCGATCCACCAATTCATTTGAATCATCCCAATAAATGTAGTCTAATTTATTATTCTCTGTGCCAATCATATATTTTGGAATCAAACCTTTACCCAATGAAGAGCGCTTTTTACTTGGTTTATTATTAGTTTTCATAGGTGGGACGGTAACTAGTTTTTTTTACAAAATTTGTGTATTTGAAAGATTTATTATGACGAACATCCCCATCAACTTTATATAATGCTTTCGATGCACATTTTTTGAAATTACAATATTTTTATAATTTTCAAGGTCTTCATTATTCATAACAGTTCTATTCTGTATCTTTTTGAACCATAGTTCAAGCAAACCTTGCAGTCTTTGGATAGCTTACAGTACCTATATTAATATGATTTTTATTGAAACTTATCGAAGAATTGCGATATCATCCATCAATTGCGATATCATATGATAAAAAAGAAGCTGATGTTCCTAAATCTTCCGAAACCTCAGAATCATATGCTGACAGGAATGAAGTTTCATCATTTTTCTCTTCATCTTCATTTTTAAAATAATCTTGCTGAAAATCTTCTTGAGCTTTATTCTTTTCTTCATTCATGCGTGTAGTCACTTTCTTAACATTCTCAAATCCATCAACTAATTTTTCCAGCGGTGCAGCGATTGGCTTAAAAGTATCGCTTAAGGTCTGTTCAACTGCTTACTTACCTTATTTCAGTAATTTGTACTTTCGACGATTTGCTTCACTAGCTTTAGCAATTTGCCGTAAAATGTCTTTCTGTTTATGAAAATCCTCATTATACGAAGACATGTTAATGCGATAGCGCTTCAATTACGACTGCCTCTGTATGATGATTACATACTTACATATCACTTTTCTAGACTAACAAAACAATAAAAACCTTTTCTGTATCTACCTTGATTAAGCTTTCTATCTTTGTCGATGACAACGATTCCATATTTATCATCATACCAGCAAGCTAAACACACCTCTTTAAATTGTGAATAAGGCATGTCACTATTCACATGATCATCATATATATGCTTCAGGTTCATCTCATCCTGTTTAAATAATACCAACAAATTAACGTTATCACGTATAAGATACTTTGGAATTCGAGCCTATGTCTGGCTTCAGTAGAAACAGTCAACATCCTTATGTCTACCCATTGCAAAAAAAGCTTTTATATTATTTTGCTTTTCACAAGCTACATCGTCAAATATAATAATTGAATTTGAATGGGCTTCATTTGGAATTATAACATTCTCATGCTCATTAAATGGATAGTACTCAACGCCATCTACTGACTGACGAACTTTTTCTAAAAATTTATATTTTGGCTGATTTAAAGATTTTGAATAAACTTACAGATTTTCAAATTTTAATCCATTAGGACGGATGAATAGGGCCAGTAAAGCATTTGTCTTTCCACAATTGGAAGGTCCACAAAATATCACTCGTACACTGTTTGGTAGCAAGTTTCCATGTCGTTTCTCTTTTTTCTCATCTTGAACAAGCGAATCAAAATTCGCGATAGGAAGTTTTATAGCTTGTGATTCGAACTGAATTTTGATTGCGACTGACTGAAAAACTATAAATATCATGCTTATATGGTTTACTTTTCAGTCTGTAAACATCTCTTGATCAGATATGATCGTTTACGGTGACGAAAAAATCAAATTAAGTTGAAAGCGAAACTCGAGAAAAGTAAAACGTGGTAGTGGACTGCTAAATAAAGTTATTAATAGTTTTCATATTATGGACCGGGCATAAAATTAACCAAAAGACTTACACGGGGTGACCTAGGAATTAATCCTCTTGACGCAGCTTGCAAGGAGCACGATATCGCTTATTTTCAGAATAGAGAGAATATTGAGGCTAGAAACGCAGCCGACAGAGTATTAGCTGAAAAAGCTTGGAAACGTTTATTTGCCAAGGATGCAGGCATCGGTGAATAGGCAGCTGCTTGGGGAGTAACAAACGCAATGAAAATTAAGTCAAAGTTTGGCATGGGTCTCAAGAACAAAAAGTCTGCTCCCACTCTGAAAAAAATTGTCACTGCAGCCAAAAAATCTATGATTGATACTAAAGATGCTAGTACTGCTATAAAATCTGCACTAAGAGGCGCACGCGCAGCTGTTATGAAGGCTGGTGGAAAAAGAAATATAAAAAAAAACCTCGTATTTTACCAGTTCAAAAAAAGTTGGAGGATTTTTACCCTTTCTGATACCTGTTTTGCGGTTCTAAGTACTGCTGGAGCGCTAGCTGGCAGAGCTGCAGGAATAGCAAAAGCTGTAAACGATTAAAATACTGCAAAACGGCAACTTGAAGAAAGTAAACGTCATAACGAAGAAATTGAAGCCATTGCTCTGGGAAAAGGTCTTAATTTAAAGCCATATAAACAAGGATTAGGACTTCATCTAAGACCATATACTCAAAGTTCAGGACTTGAAAAAAAGGCAAAAAAACTCAAAGTGAAGCTACCTCACCAGACATTAACCGATGCAGATTTACTTCAATTCTCAAGATCCTAGAAAATTCCACATTTTCGAGGCGTTTTTATGCGTAATGGATTACCGGAGAGCGGGCCTCATAAATATGAATCTGCTAAAGTTAATCTTGATAATACAGAAAATTTAGGTACATATTGTGTTTCAAATAAAAAAGTTGGCAGCAAAGTAATTTACTTTGATAGCTTCGGTAAACTTCGGCTACCTTTGGATCTCCAAGTTTCTAGGTTCAAAGTTTCAGATTCAAACAAATTTCAATTTTTGAAATATATTGAAAAAGATCCTTCTATTCCAATAAGTTTTCGATCTTGGGATTTGTATGAATATCCGGTACTTCCAACTACGTCAAACCATATTTGGACGGTAAAAACATGAACACAATTAGAAAAGCCGAGATTTATTATACTAGGTTTTCAAACAAATAGAAAAAACAATCCTAATAAAAACTTCAGCCTATTTGATCACTCCAATGTAACTAATGTAATACTATTTTTGAATAATCAGAGTTATCCTTATGGGAATTTAAATCTTAACATTAATAAAAATCAGTATGCTGTACTTTATGAAATATATACGAACTTTTAAATTAATTATTACGATAAGAAGCCACAACCATTGTTATCGAAAGAAGAATTTATAGAATATGCGCCTCTAGTTGTTATCGATTGATCTAAACAAAATGAATCTTTAAAATGTAGGCCAGTTGACGTTCGTTTAGAATTTGAAACCAGCGAAAATTTTGCTGCTCAATGTTACATCCAAGGATTTATTAATTAAATAAATTCGAGGGAATTCACTTAGTTAACTAATTCTGGGAGTTTAAATAATAATACTTGCAATGCAAGTATTGATATTTTATGGGCCAATTTCCTGCCCTATTAGTTCAGGGCTTTCCTAAATGCTGTTGAGCTTGGGTGTATTGAATTGTTATAGGATAATAGTTGACAGATTACATTGTGTGTGGTACAGGTTTATATTTAAATG
>CAKNXH010060559.1:102905-146833 GCA_932178445.1 Andricus quercusramuli | reverse complement strand
CTGGATAACTATCTGCCACTTTATATAGAGGTGGATCACCCGGCCCTAAGCCGGCTAACACGCGCCCGGTCAGGTACCGGCCACGTGCTACATTCCGTCAACAAGCTATTGCCTCCGTTTAGTCACGTACACCGTTTATCTCTCTCTCTAGTTATGCGCGCTCTCTTTCTGTCTCTAATCAATTTAGATATTGTAAAAGGGTTAGCCCGATCATTAAAGTGACAGAAAATAGAGGAAACTATTCCAATTTAAATTCAGAAAGCCGACTGCTTAAAGTAACATGGAAGGGCCATAATTATATAATTTTAACGTCAAACGACGCTTGCTTAAAATCGATTAAAAACAAATAAACTGTAAATAAATATCCCCTGCTCCTCGCCTTGCTTAACGATTAGTTTAGGGTCAATATATGAGGCGCTCAGAGGAAAAACGTGATAAATCCTATGCTTTAACATAGGAGTTATCACGTTTTTCCTCTGAGCGGCTCATATGTGTATATGCATTTCCATATACACGTATATCGGCCAAATTGTAAATATTTATTACCGCTCTATTTTCTGTTTTCATTGTATTATTTACAGGGTAATTATTGTTGTAGAATTTTTTATTTTTTTTTTTAGAAAATAGGACGATCATTCGGGTCACTTCAACCTTTAAATTAACTTGTTTTGATTTTAAAGAAAACTCCTCAACTCGTGACGTTCTTTCGGGATTTTCGGGATTCTTACTCTTCTCATAAATTCTCCGCGTACGTCTCGTTCTTCGCGTTGCTACGGATTCGTGGAATAAGTACCTTCGGGTGTCGGGAATGGAAACTTAGAAAAATAAACTGTGATTTCGGTGAATTTTCGCGTGACAGTTCTCACATCGGGGAGGAATATTACGGCAACGGTTCCGGGAGCTCGGGTCTCCGACGGTAGTGTAACGCGAGTTCAGTGTCCGGTTTCGCGAGTGGTGACAGGCGGACGTGTCGGCTTTTTCCGAACCACGCAGTTGGGTCACTCAGCTCTGGAGAGAAATACTTCACAGTATTTCGGAAAGTCGATACACGCCGGGTCGCTACCGAAGTGTCCATGGGGACCTCTGCTGGGGGATTCAGTCATCAAATTAGTTCCGTGCGTTAGTTCTCATCAACAAAACTCTTGATGACAGAGGGTGAAGCTCGCGCGCGTTCTAAACGCCGGATTCGGCGCCGCCTGTCGCGTCGGGCAGTTGAAGCATCCCTCCCACCGGAGGAGCAGACACTTCGCGTCAGGGAACGGGAGTTACCCTGAACACGTCGCGTCGCGAAACGAAGGGCACGCAGAGAAGCCGAACGGCGGGGTCGCCGCGGAAGCAGAGAGGGCGCGCCACATCGAGGAGGAAGCGCGTCAAGTTGCCGAGGCTGAACGGGTTCGTCGGGCCGCAAAATTAGAGAGAGCACGCCGTGTTAACGTCGAACCATATCATCCGGCGGCAGCCCCCTGCCTCGCGACCTCGTAACGTCGAATCAACAAAGCGCAAATTAAACTTTAGGGGTAATCGTTCGCGACTCACTTTTATGAATTCGCGTTTCTAAAAAAAAAGGTCGCCACCAAGTTGACCCCCTCACCAGCTCACCCCATCTGGGTTGGTGAGTCCGCCTGTCGACCGTCCCTAAACTCGGCCGGTAGGCCATCCTCCACTCCTCTGCTCTTCCTCCCCCCCCCCCCCCCAACAAAATTTTTAAAACACACAATCAAGGTGCACTCACCGCCCACTAGTTTTCTCCCATCCATCGCTTCTGGATGGTCAGAGCGCGTGGCAGCGTTTCCTGCAGAGCGGGGGCAAGAGGGTATACCCCCCCCACCCACTAGCCAAAAGAGCGTGCCGCAGGATATGCGCAAGCTCGACGCCTGGCTAGCCAAACGAGCCGGAGTACATGATGCAGCACCGTAGCCTAGGAACCAGTACCGTTACCGTTCCAAACCTTCCTTCTACTCCCCCCTTCCCTTATCATTCCTCTCCTCCTAATAGTGAGACCCGTACATTATCTGCTACTATCATCGGCACTATTCCTGGATACCCGTATCCATATCACGGAGGAGTACAGATAATCAGTCTGCTACACATCTTGTCCACATTGTTCGTACATTTCTCCACGGTCTACCAGATGTCATGTATTCAATCACACATTGAACACGGGACGCATTCTGTATTGCTTATCATCTTTCAGAAGGTGCCTGCTTTTCGCGGTTGGTCTTAATGTCGCTTCCTCATACCCGTATTATCATTTTAAGCTTATCATTCTGTTATTAGTATCACATTCTCGTCTTAATTGAAAATTATCAGTTTTACGTGGAATAGAATATCGGCAAATTTCGTAAAATTTCCACGTCCTTGGACTCACTGATTGAGAAAAAATGTTTACGTGTAATTGAAAGTTTTATGTGAAAACTGCCTATCGCGGATTTCTTCAAATCTCTACTTTTCTAGATCTGTTTCTGATCATTTTTTGATATATGTGTACTTTTTGTTTTATTTCACCAAAAGTTCACCATAAGAGGATAAAGAAATCGTTAATAATTATTTTCGTAAGGGACGCGTAGTTTGTTTTCCTCATGGGAAATAATATTGAAGATTAAAAAATACATTTTTTTCGAACAACACGAGATACAATAAAACGTTAACTAACAAAATTGTTCTCTGAAATTATATCTACAAAGGACCCCGCACCAAATACATGGTAAAAAAGGTCGCTATGGAATTTTCAAAGTTTTTGATATTTTTTAGATTATGCTCAATTCCTCATGGCAAAAACTCAAATTATCAACAGTTCTTGTGCTACGACGATTTGAATGGCAGATTTGGGTTCATATTTTTACCTGTGGAGTAGAATATATCACAGACATTTTTCCACACTTTGCATTGCTCTCGTGTAAGTTTTTGCAGCAAAAGAATTGCACGGGAGAACGATGCGATGTAATTTCATCGGAATTAGTAAGCTCTAAGCGTTCAAGAGATGCGCTAAGCGCTTGGGCAACAAGCAAAGCTTTCATATAATTGCATGTTGTCGAGCTTTAAACGCAAAATTCGATTTCTATCATCAAGAGGCATTTCGTTGTCTAAATCCGTGATACAAATAACTAATTCACACACGCATGACAAACGCCCAGCGTTGCAATTGGACACTGATCAACCAGTTTATGTCAAGCACTTTGAAGCTTCTTTTATAGAATTCTCCTTTTGTGCCAACGTTCCAATCCTACTTTCAACGCTAAGCGTTTGAAAAAGCATTCAGACGACAGAATCAACTCCCTGCGTTGCTTTTTGGTTCGGATTAGCCAGTTCAAGGCAAGTAGTCTAAAACAGAATGTGACCTAAGTTGCGGTATGTGTTGTAGCGAGATAAGCATTCCTTATAAAGTTTTTTAGACTGCTTGACTTAAACTGGCCAATCAAAACCAAACAGCAACGCTGGGAGTTTATTATGTTGTCTGAGTGCTTTTCTTGAACGCTCAGCATTGGAGGTAGAATATGAGCAATGGCACGAAAGGAGAATTATGTAAAAGGTGCTTTAGAGTGCTTGACCTAAACTGGTTGATCAGTGCCCAATCGCAACGCTGGGTATCGATTCTTTTATCTGGCCATTCAACATAAGCGCTTTGCGACGAACTTGATCGCAAGTACAGTTTGTCATGCGTGCAATTATATGAACGCTTCCTGCGTTGCCTAAGCGCTTGGCGCATCGCACGAACGCTTGGTGCTTATCACTTTCAACGCAATTACATCGCATAGTTCGTTCGTGTGATCCTTTTTCTGCATGAAATTACACGAGCGCAATGCAAAGGATGGAAAAAAAGTCTGTGATATATTCCACTCCACATGTAACAATATGAACCCAAATCTTACTTAAATTATCGTGGCGCAAAAATATTTGATAATTTGATAATCAAAAACTTTGAAAATTCCCCCAGGATCATTTTTACCATGTATTTGGTGCGTGGTCTATTGTTTCAACTATTTTTCATAGGAAGCGTAGATTTTTGCTATTCATCATGAAGAATAACATTAACAATAAAATATAGGAATAAGCCCCAGTGGAAAAATGTTCTGGCGCTGATCAGACCCAGACTATTGTAGACCATCTAGTCTGAAAAATAACTATTTTTCATCTGATCTAATTGGGGACGGAGGGAAACACGAGAATTCGCAGAACGGAATTTGAATCAGCTTATGGTTCATTGACAATAGATAGAAAGGAAGCCTTAAAAACTTTGATTCGACTTCGAGTTGGAAATTGGTTTCATTGGATATCAAAGACTTTCATATATTTCAAGGTATTTGGACGAACAAAATCAGAATTCAGAAAAAGTAGCAAATGAAGTTTGTTTTGTGGTAAGCTTTTGATTTGTGGTAAGCTTAGCATATATTGAAATTTATAGATGTATTATATTATTTTAATTCCCAATAGAATAAAGGATGAAAGCCAAAGTCAAAGCAAAAGAATAAAACATCCTTCTTTTTTCAATCTAGAAAATACTGATACAGCCGTTAGTAGTTTTCACAGTTTCATAGATTATTTTGAAGAAAAATAGATTTTTTCATGAATGAGTTAAACCTGATTTTACGAGTTATATAATCTTATAGGTTTCAGGGTAGGCCTGTTTCACATTTTTTATCATCAGCATTAGAATTATTAATTATTATCAGTATTCTTATCTGATTATCAAACTGTAGAGGTGGCTTACAAAATCTTAACTACCCAATAAAACTGTGATGGTCGCAAAAATAAGATAAGAATCTATTCACCATTTAGTAAAAAAATTACTTGAGTTTCTTAAGATAAAATATAATTGAAAATACAAGTCTAAAAAAAAGCCCTTTCATCTTCATTCAGGTTATATTTTTTGTACGTGATGAATCATCTGATTCGAATTTCCCATGAAATATCTTCTGATAAATTTGGCTTTGTAGTATTTTCGAGGTCATAGGTATGTAATAGCTATGCATGCCTATGCCTTTAAAATCATTACATTATAGAGCCTTTAAAAAAAGATGCTCTGCGGTCAACAGGATAACTCCTCAACGGATCATCTGAGATGAAAAAAACCAAAAAGATTTTGATAAATTAAAAGGATGTCTATAGCACAGCGGTCTGTGTACATTTTTTGTTATGGTTTTGGCGGTCAAAAAAATGAGAAATTCGATTTTTTGCCTAAAAATCTGCCATTTTGTTTCTGTAAAATCGCAACAGAAGAAAACAATCAACAAGACCGTTATGTTCTTGCGATATATCTGTCAAAAGTGTATTCTAAGTTTGGTGAAGATCCAAAGACAGAAAATAGCTTTTAACCACCGTAAAACGCAGCACGCGAATCTTGCTGCCTGCGTCTACTTTGCTCAGCTCGAGGGGCAGACTTACAGCTCTGTAACTTAACAAGTTTAGCTGCGATCGACTTAAAATTTTGAGGGAATATTTTTGAGATGCTATACTGAAAAAAAATTTTAAAAATCGATTTTTTTACCCTAAAGATTCACCCCCCCCCCCCCCCTTAATGGATATAATAGACATGTAATAAGTATATGATGGGATATGCAATGGATATGTAATGGGTTCATTAAATTATATCATATTTATAACATTATTATATCATTATATTATTATATTCACCAATTGAATTAAGGATGACCACCAAAGTGAAAACGAAAGTACAGACAGTCCTCATTTTCTCAGAGTAGAGGTAAAACTGATTCATGCTTCAATAAATAATTTGGTTAGAATGTAATATATAGTTTGGTAGAATGAATATTTAAGTATGCTTCATGAGAGTAAACATAGATACGAGCTGTTGTTATCTCACTTATAGGTGAGATAAATACATTATAGGCGTGATTATTGTCCTTTCAAGATATTTCTATCACTTCATATTTTTTAATACCATCATTATAATTATTACCTTTTTATCTACACAAGAAGGTGTTGCATATGTTTGAAGAATGAGTATTGCTAATTCCATCAAAACTCGACGTTTTCGAACTCACTAATTGGAAAAAAATGCTAAGATTTCTCTATCGTTGCCTATCGTTCTCAATCGGGACTCGAGGTGGAGTACGTCTGCCATTATGTTGGTGGCAGCACATTGATCCCGCGGAATTATTTGAAAAAAAATTATTTACTTTTATATGAATTACATCCCTGTAAAACATAACTTTTAAAAAGATGTTAAATTGTTAAATCATTTCCTCCTGATCAAGAAGCAATCACCAACATATTTGCAAATAACTTATTTTGTAGTAATTTTCGTGAGTTTTGCACATGAACATTTTCATTACATTTTAATGTTTTTAATTCGGTAGCGGCCTATTTTTTTCAAATGATGGTACCTAAATATAATAATTGAACAGTTTTTCAGAAGTTACTTCCCAACATTTTTGAATTTGTAAGATAATAATATTCATAATAATATTCAACAACCCCCGAAAGTCACCTGAACGTGATGAACATTCGTCAATCAGCCAGCATGTAACACCTGCTTCCAAAGCTTTAAAGAGTGAACATAATCATTGTAATTATGCCTATTAATTCATTTTTGTATTGATAAAAAATAAGAATAAATCACAATTACATAAGAACATACAAATTCATCATTTTCGGAAAAAATAAATCATTTTAAAGTCACGTAGCATACAAAGTACATAAGTATGGGTACCCGTGTAACACGTCACACCAATAAAGGTCAAACAAATACTGACCTCGCGAACTCTCCCAAATACATTTACTGGCCAAAAACTTGTAGGAATATAGATTATAAATTGAGTTACGTTCTCTCATGGAGTTTCAGCTTTGAGGCATGTGTCCGACATAAAATAATTTCAATTAAAAGACACAAAGGTTACCCGGGTACCCCGTCACGCGCCCTGTGCGTTTATTATAAAATAGAGAGAACGCTATTTCTACAGCATAAAATTAAATTTAATCATTAGGTTTATCACTTTAAACATTTTTTCTATTTCTACCTTTATATTTTTTATATTTATATTTCACATATTTTCTCACTCGAGAGAAAATCTAGAGCCTAAAGCATACTAACAGGGTTATTAGGTTCAAGAACTGATTTAACTATTTTGTAAATCCCTGATTTTTTGTTTTTAATCGTAAGAGATACTCATCCGCGAAAAAGTGGCAAACGTTTTAGTGAAGGGCTTTAAATTGAAGATCTTCATATTTCGGTTCGTAATTAAAAAGAGGCTCTGATTCAACATAAATTCAAAAATTGAATCTTCCGAGGAAAATTTTTCATTAAAAAATGGCTAACATCTTGATTTTAATAACGTTACGAAAGTATTGAGAAAATTGCCTTCTTCGGTTGTTCCTAAAACACAATTTTCGTCCGTTATTTTGGGCATGGAAGAAAGTTTTGCTCATATGAACTGAAATGTAATGACGAGTGAGCAGATCTGACTCGAATAAATTAATGTTAACTTTGTGCAATGTAAATCAAATTTATGATTGTAGTAATAGAGTCTCACTCGATTTTTCATTACAAACTCACCTTCCTTGGTTGAAAATTAAAATATTGAATTTTTCATAAAAAATTCAACTTTTTTCGATAAACATTGTACTGCTTGGTGCAAATTTTAACTGCATGGTCCTAACTTTATTTCATTGGTTGAAGATTGAACTCCTTTATGAAAATTAGTTTCCTTTTAATTGAAAATTAGCTGTTTTACTGAAAATTCAAGTATTATATTTTTGTCATAAACTTGATCGTTGTTATCGAAAAGATGATACTTGATCACAATTCTATTTGCTTATTTTATAAACCAAATAATATAAAAAATAAATTATAAGCGAATAAATACTTTGTACAAAAATGGGCAGAAAATAATAGATTCTTTCCTAATCTTTCTTAAATTATATAGTCAGAATTTTCCAGTTGTTTCATTACAAAATTAACCAATAATATCGAATGACGTATTTTTATGATCTACTACAAACAATAAATAAAAGAAAGTAGGGGAAACCACCCTACAGTAGATAGGGAAAAAATCAACAGCATTTAACTGCATCAGTTTCCAAAAATAAAAAAAAATGATCATTGCTAAATAAAGCTTACATATTCAATTGAGCATTCTTATAGAAAAAAATATCACAAAATTAATTAATTAGCTGTATTAAACATTTTTATTAGACCAGGTCAACGGTACGATTTTGACACCTTTGTCCATCAATGAATAATCGTTTCTGGTATTGCTCCTGGGCAAGTTAGAATACTCAATTCTGGATAATTATAATTTATCATTAGTACACTTACAATTAAAATCAATTTATTGAGTAAACAATAGTTGAAACTGCGATTATTTTACAAAAAACGCAAAAGTTTAAATTATTGACATTTTTTTATCTCTGATATTTCGTGAGGCTGGTGCGATTGGTACAATATGTTTAATCTTCATACAATTTAACCTGACTTGCGATGACAGAAAACTGCAGCTTTTTTGCGTACCTTAATCCCAAAAATTATATCTTCCGAAAGGCTCCTTGGAACACAATTAAAATTTATGAGCCTTTTAATAAATAATAATTTACACTATTTTCTTAGTTTATCATTTGAATTTAAAAACTTCACAAATCAAAATAAACAAACACAACAATATTCCAAAAAAAAATGTTAATGACCTTATGGGGATTAGCATAAGATAAAAGAAAAGAAGCATTAATAACCAGAGTACGTTGGCATTTATATCGTTTACTTCAATTTTAATCCGTCTACGGATTTAAATGAACATTATATTTGATCTTTTTCTATTGCATTAATGATACACATGTTGTAGAGAATCCTCATTTGAAACCTCTTCCTTAAACCAACGTGGGAAGATTGCGAACTTTCTGCCTACATGACATTCTTTCATTTCACTTGCTGTCATATTATCAACTGCACCGCTTATCATGTTTATTTTCACTCTCGGAAGATTTCTATTTGTTTTATATATTCCAAAAAGAATCCCAGTGTACTCCAGTATTGCAAAAACGTCACCGCTGGATGTTGATAATACAATATATTCTCTGGTTGGCACGGGCACATAGATATTACGTCCTAATGACAATCGCAATGTTTTATCGGCAGGAATAACGTATCTTCGAAATTCGAATCGCCGGTTCTGATTAGCCTCGGGAATAAGCCGAATATATCCAAGTTTTGCAAGCGTATATCCAAGTACTTCATGAGATGGAGGCCTGCCCGGAGGAGACCTGGCACGAAGGGGAGACACCTGAGGAGAAGTCAGTTCAGGTGAATGTTCTCTGGCAGAAGAAGAAGAACCGGGATGACGTTCGCCATCGGGATTCCGTGCAGACTCTAGTGTGTTGGAATTAGTAAAAGTTATAATAAAATTGTTTGGTAAGATTGGATGCTGTTTGCCTACTGGACAATCCCTCATTTCATCTGGTGTCAAATTATCAGCTGCGCCGCTAATCATGTTTATTTTTATTCGCGAATGAGCTGTATCTGACCTATAAATCCCACGAAGAATCCCACTATATTCCAATATTGCAAAAACGTCACCATTGGATGCTGATAGTACAATATATTCCCGGTTTGGCACAAACAAATAAGATATCCGATGTATTCGCATTCGAATTGATTTATCAATAGGAAAAACATATCTTCGAAATTCGAATAGCTTGTTCTGATTTGTGCAGGGAATAAACCGAACATATCCAAGTTGGTCTATTGGATATCCGAATACATTCTCAGAAGGAGGGCTGCCCGGAGTCTGGTTAGGTGGATGTTGTCTGGCAGATGAAGAAGAACCAGGATTACGCTCGCCTTCGGGATTTCGTTCAGACTGTAGTGAATTGTAATTTTCATAAGCTTTAATGAAACTGTCTGGGAAAATCGGGTAACGTTGACCTACTGGACAATCCCTAATTTCATCTGCGGTCAAATTATCAACCGCCCCGCTTATCATATTCATTTTGACTCTCGGATAATGTCTTTGTGTCCTGAATATACCACGAAGAATGCCGCTGTACTCTAATATTGCAAAAATGTCACCATTGGATGCTGATAACACAATGGTTTCTTGGCTTGGTACGGACACATAGCAGTTGTTCTTTACTCGTAAGTGAATTAGTTTTTCGGCAGGAAAAACGTAACGTCGGAATTCGAATCGAAGGTTCTGATTTGTGCGGGGAATGAGCCGAATATATCCAAGTTGTTCAAGTGTATAGCCAAGTACTTTAACAGAAGGATTCCTACTAGCAGGAGACCTGGACCTGGTCCGATCAGGCGAATGTTGTTTGTCAGCAGAAGAAGAAGAAGAAGAGCGACCCAGATTACGTCCACTATCAGGATGCCCGCCGGACTGTGAACTGCATTCTGCAAAAAAAAATAGAAGATTAATTTTTTTATGAGCCCATTTTTGTCCAATATTAAATGCAATTCAAGGTTAAATGCAATGTTTTTTGCAGTAAGCATCTTTCTGATGATTCAGTGAAAATTATGTGAAATAATTTTTGGATATAATATTATCCCCACCATACATTTTTCTTGCTAAAGAAACATATATTTTCTTTGAAGACAAGTGCATAAGCGCTTAGACAACCTTAATGACAATGAAGGATTTCCTGCAATACAAAAACCTTTATAAAACGAACAGCTTTTTATATATCTAGTTCTTTATGCGATATCTTTTTACTCAGTTTTCACTACCAAATAATATTTACCAAACAATGGTTTCAAATGTGTCAAACAGAGAATTGAATTGCACAGAATTCATAATTCTGTAAAGAAGATTTGAGCATAAAAACTTTCAGGCGAAAAATGGTAAGGTCTCACCGTGTTTGAATTCAACTTTAATCATTATTTTATTTCTGGGATTTATTCTGAATTCGTTGAAATTCACCAGGAATTCTTATAAACTTCATTAAATTATTTCGAATTCTTAAGTGCCGATTTTCAATTTCGTAGGTATCACATAACTTGAAAGTGTGAATTAAACCGGTCTGGAAATCAGGACACCAAATATTCAAGACATTGCACTTATTACATTTCCGATTTAAAACTAATTGCACTTTTCGTGGACGCATTAAAATATAATTTCCGTAAGTGAGAATGAAGCACTTGATACACCGGTCAAAAAGTCTCCACATCACTATGATATCAACAATAGTTCACAAGTTGTGAGGCAGGAAGTCCTGTACTTACATTTCATTCTTGAAACCATTTTTTAAATCAAAATTGGAATTATGCTTTTTGGGAGTTTACAATATCCGTGGCGGAAATGTTTTAATGTGTATTCTTATAGGATTTTTGGCGACAAGCACGAATCTGAAATTTTTAAATCGATATTTTGATCAATTTTCGGTGGACCGATTTTTTTATGTTAGCATTATTGACTTTTTGTTTTTGATTGACATAATTTCTGGGTATCGGCTTCACTGGGATTTTTGCGACCAACAAGAATCTGACATTTTCAAATCGACATATCGAATAGTTTTCGAGATATCGATTTTTTCTGTTAAATTGAATAATCGAATATTGCAGGTGTCCTACTATCTTTCTCCAATGTCTAGTGGGGGCGGGAAGGCACCCTTGTGACTGGTCACGAAAATAATGTGAGGTAACATCCCTACCATTTTCCAACGCGATTATTTTTCATTTTACATTACAGTGATTTATATTTGTTGCTAAATTCACCTTAATATTATTCAAAATCTTTAGAAATTATCATCAGGATTGAAGTCAGAATCAAGTTCTTCTTCATCATCTTCGTCGCTGGCGTTTTCTAAATCGTCTTCAATGATCGTAAGTCGCGGATGTTTTACTGGTACATGTTCTTCTAAATCTTCGGATTTGACAGCTGGTGGATCAATTTTTTCAAATTCTAATCCTTGGTATTTTTTACCAATAACCATCCCAAGATAGACTTTTCTTATGTCTTCCAGAAATTACTGAATCGGGGAACCTAACTCGTTCTTGTAATTCTTCTCAAGAACATTTCGTCGGTAGTGAAATAAGGCCATATATTGTTTCAGTAATTTGGGTGTTGTACGGCATACGATAGCACGCCTAAATAGTTCATTTCGATTTTTTAAATCAATAATAGCGTTGATTGGATTGGGGCTATCAACATGCTATCTAATACTATGAGTGCTCTTTAAGTGAACTGTGCTTTCACCAAGAGTCTTCTCCACACCAATATACTGCGTTCAACCATCAGTACATATCCGACTTGTTTCCTCATGGATATATTTCATTATATATGGCCACAAGCTTGCCTTACTTTCAGAATTACCTTTAAAAAAATGTATCTTCATCTCCCTTCGCAGTACGTTTCGTCAGAAACGTTCCATCGACTTGAACAGTTTTCCCATCTCCTCCAAGACGAATTCCGCAACGAGATGCAACAATTTAAGCTATCTCGCAACAATATCTTTAATAGTCAACTAATGTTAATTTATTTAATTCCTCACCATCTTCAGGTCGAAGCCATGCAGGTAATTGATTATAGACTTCTGCCACTTTCAATTTTTCGATAAAAGCTATAATTATAGAAAGAACTTCACGAATTTCAATTCGACAACATGATCCATCGAAAAAAGGACCTATTGATGGGTTTTCTACCCGCCGACACTGTTTCGAAATTTTCTTTTTCGAGGCTTTTGAAGAACATCGCTAAAGTAATTCTTACTTTTTCTCATCATTGGCAAATCGCAGCATGTTGGAGGTGTTGACAATTTAGATGGGACTAAACCTACCTCTTCCAAAAAAAGCATTAATCGATCATCGGTTTCTATAAGATCATTGAAGGAACAAAAGTATGAAATTTTCTTCAGTTTTGGATGTACTAAAGGGTGCTCGGATCCCATAATATCAACAATTCTAATTCAATTGAAATAAAGTATGAAATCACTGCCATAGCTAACCTGAATTGAGCTCGAGATCGTTTGATTTAATTTAGATTCAAAAATTGACATCATAGTTCTTTCACCCATCACTAGAGGGATCAACTCCACCGGTAAAGATGAAATAGGTGATATCGATAAATTGTAAATATCAATATGGCTTCAGTGGCTTCAGCTCAAAATCCCTGCTGTGAGAATATTTTCTCACTCGGTTTTACAATCTCATTCTTAATCTTTTGCTGTAGTATGCTGTTCCAAATTATTAATAGTAATTTTAGCTAATGAATGAACAAAGCAGGAAAGGAAGCCAAGGAGATAATGAATCATGTGGCATACATAACTCTTATAAGCAGGAGGAGCATACGTAAAGAAAGCGAGGTAATGTCCATCTAAAAGAACCCGCAGGACCCAAAAATGAATCTCTATAAATCATAATTTCAAACACGCAAGTTATTTATTTAATATAAATAGAAGAATTTCTCGTGACCCAATTGCGAAATATCGATTTAAAAGTGTTCTAGTCGTTTTTCTCCTAAAAAATCCCATATCGGAATGAACTTTAAGAAATCATGTGAATTTAAAAAAAGTTTGAAAAATCGATTTCTCGAAAAATATTCGAGTTAACGATTTGATACTCTCGGATTCGTGTTTCTCGCCAAAAATCCTATAGGAATCTGTGTTAGAACTTTGTCTCTACGAATGTCGTGATCTTGCCATACTTTTACATTAGGATTGATTTTCATATATTTTTATTTAGACTTACTGTTTTGCTGAAATAAATTGAAGATGCAACTTATTTATCACATTATGATTCTTATAATTGCTTCAAACTCAATATTTATTTGATTTCTATATTTCGTTTTGTTCGAAAAAAACTATGGTCGTTGTTATGTCAAAATCTTCATTTTCATTCACAAAAAATACCTTCCAATTTGTTCGCGATAAGTCAAATTATTTTAAAAATAATAATTAGGTAAACGAAAAGTTGTTCAAAATCTGGTTTCCCGATTTGTAGCTTGAATTCACTCATACCTTGCCCTTTTCTTATTGCTATTAAGGACGTATCAGACGACAGCTTCAATTCCATCGTATTATGATAAACTTTCATCAAACAGCAACGAAGCTTCAACAGCGGAAAATTTTACATTTAACAAAATTCAACTTCAGTGTTTCATGTGATGGAATGGCCACATATATCTAAGAAGTCCTAATTTTTGACTGGTGGGACCCTATAGAATCGTTTATTTTGCATGAAAAATACCAGCATGAAGTTATCTCATTCAAAAATAGAAGACGAAAAAAATGATGCAATAACAAAAAATCTTCAGTTTTTATAGTGTAAATAGACAAATGGCTATTATATGACTATAAGCTGGAAAGGTGGACTTTAGATTCGCTCCGCAAGCCTGAGAAATAGCCG
Source organism: Andricus quercusramuli (assembly GCA_932178445.1). Lineage (NCBI taxonomy): Eukaryota > Metazoa > Arthropoda > Insecta > Hymenoptera > Cynipidae > Andricus > Andricus quercusramuli. The sequence continues at coordinate 132,543 of CAKNXH010060559.1, read as the reverse complement.
TACTCATCTATGTATAATATAAAATATAATCGGAATCCTAGATATAGTATATTATTATATTTACCAATAGAAATAAGGATGACCACTAGAGTAAAAAGAAAAGTACGGACCATCCTCATTTTCGCAAAGTAGAGGAGAAACTGATCAATGCTTCAGTAAATAATTGGTTAACAGCTGTATCTAAGGTATATTCCATTTCATCATCAGAGTACAAAAAGATAAATCAGTTGCCGTTATCTCACATACATGTGAGATAGTTAATGTGTATACAAGGTGGCGAAAAAGTATGGAAACCCTTGAAATCTCTGTGGTTAAAAACACGAAGTTCACACCTTAGGTATCATTCAACGAGGAATCCAACAGTGACCTTGGATTTGACCTTGAACATCATTTTCGAAGTAATTTTGAAGTCAGCTTCGTATTTTTGAATGGAAACCAATTTTTGTGGTGACAGGATCGGAAAGAGCAGGAAATTCTACGTTCGGGTATTCGAATGAATCCAATTCAATCCGAACTCATATTCATTCGCATTCATTCGAATTCAGAATACAGTATATATCAATGCGAGTTCGGATCGGTTTGCATTCATTTGGATTGAAACTTTGGTTCGGATTGGTTCGTTTTGGACTTCGGATTGAACCGAATTTATTCGGAATAATTTCCTAAAGACTTGGAACAAATGAAATGTAGAATTTTTTTCGGATTGGTTCGGAAAGAATTCCTATCCGATACTTTCGCCAGGGTAATTTCACGGGCGGTCATATTTACAACTGCGCCGCTTCGTATGTTCATTTTTACTTTCAGATGAGTTCTACCGAGTGAATATAGGCCAAAAAGAATTCCACTATACTCCAATATTGAAATAAAACATTACTATAGGATGCCAGTAGTGTTCTCCGGTTGGTGCAGACAGGTAAGCATTGCGTTCGACTAGCAAGAGAATTAGTTTATCGTCAGAAAATAAGTATCTTCGAAATTTGAATCGCCGGTTCCGATTTGTGCGTGGAATAAGCCGAACACAATAAAGTTTTTCTAATGCATTCCCAAGTCATTCTTAGTGAATTTCAGTCACGTTTTGGTTTAGAAATTATTATAATGTCAAGGAACTAAATTTAAAACCAAAAGTCATTTCAGACCCTGTTGAAGTTTTGTCTCTCTATTAATTTTCAATTTCTTATTGTATTAGAAATGCATGGATTGAACCTACGTACATACATGAATATCCCCGTCTGTATATAAAATTAGAATCTATTTACCATTAAGTGAGAGAATGATACGAGTTTTTAAAAATGAAATAAGATTGATCAAATAAAATTTCACATGAAATATTTCTTGGTAAATTTGTCTTTGTATGTTTTTCGAGGTAATATCATAGATGAATAGTGGCTATTAAAAATCAGCTCACAGATATTTCATGGTTATGTAATAGGATAAATAATGGATGAGTAATGTAATTATTATATTATATTATATTAGGAAAATATAATGTTGAAGATGGTAAAATGACATACTTCAGACTAAAAGAATTCATTTGTTGTATCCTTCTTCTAAAAAAAAGTATTGAGTAGCGCAGTTTATAAACATGAACTTCTTATGAGAATAAAACTATGAGAAATTATGTCAAAACGTTATCATAGTTAGATTAGAAAAGATGTTTAGAAAGAGGAGTTGTTTGTCTGAGTGATATAATTCATAAAAATATAATGTTGTAGGTGGTAAAATGACTCAATAATTTCCCTAGAATAGGATCGAACAAACGAATTCTTTTGGTCTGAAGTATGTCATATTCTACATCACCTTTTCTAATCTAAGTATTACAACGTTTCGAAATAATTTATTATAGTTTTATTTCAAATTTAGAAATTTATGTTTATGACCTTCTCTACTCAATAATTTTTTTTTTTTTTTAGAAAAAGGATCCAACAAAGAAATTATTTTGGTTTGAAGTATGTCATTCTACTATCTTTAACATTATATTTTTATAAATCATATCACTCAGACAAACAACATCGCTTTCCGAACACATTCTCTAATCTAACTATATTATATTATATGTATTTAATATTATATTATTGTATTATATTCACCAATTGAATTAAGGATGACCAGCAAAGTGAAAACGAAAGTATAGACAGTCCTCATTTTCTCAGAGTAGAGGTAAAACTGATTAATGCTTCATTGAATGATTTGTTTAGAGTAGAATATAATTTCGTATAATGAATGTTCGAGTGCTAAATGAGAGTAAACATAGATACAAGCAGTTCTTATCTCACTTTGAGGTGAGATAACGACATTGAAGGCTTCACTATTCTCCTTACAAGATATTTTTATCACTTTACATTTTTTGTCATCATCATTATAATTACTACATGTTCATCTAAGCAAGAAGGCATTGGATTTATATAAAAATTGAGTATTGCCGATTCCATCAGAGCTCGACGTTTCCGGACTGACTGATTGAAAAGAAATGCTGCTCTTTTTTTAAGACCTTCACAGAAAAACTGAGAGTTAACTGAAGTTGCGGCTTATATAAAAGTTGGTCCTTTAGAAGTCCAACTACATGGAGAAACTCTGGCACGAGCGGTTAGTGTTAAATTAATTTTTTTTTATATCACTAGCCACAGTTGCCAACACACTGCCCGCTCACGAATTCACACGAGCCGCTCGTGTTAATGGCAACAGCAGCGCAAGCTTGGTAAGTGTTGCGATTGACCCGGTCCGTTCTTGGAATTGGCAGCAATCTCTCGTCTTAATTTTCAATAGCGCGTGGTGTCAAATAGCTCTAACAGTTAGTAACAACCGCGCTGGTCTCTCGGCTCATTCGCCGCAACATCTTTCATTTCTTTTCAAACTTCACTATGCTGATCAAGAAGAACTAACCTGCATGCACGTCATGATTGATTATTCGTGCAGTTCAATCTTAAGCAATAAACGTGCGGCTGAGATCGGTTAGCAAGTGATTTACTGTTTTCGTTCCAATATAATCATTATAGTTTCAATTTAGAAATCCGATGATCTAAACAAAAATTTGTAGTTATAATTTTAGCAATTCTAATAATTAATTTTGGAAGTTCAAAAATAAATGAAATTGTTTACAGTTCTACTTCTGAACTTTTATTCCCAATCTTCAAATCTTACCCTTTCCTTGAGAAATTTCTAATTTGAATTTTTTTTCGGAAATTTTACTTTCGCAGCTTTCTATGGCAAGTGTTACTTCTCAGATTTTCTATTTTCATTTTTGTTCTTGATAGATCTAATGAAATTGAATCAAATTTCAACAGACATGATTGATGGAATTGTTTGCAAGATTAATTTTTATGATGACTTTGCCTATTTCAATGATTAAATTCCGATGAAAATTCTACTTTGAAAGTTGTGTTCCAAAATATTTTCTGCACATTGTGCCTATTTCATGAATTCACATAATTCTGATGAAAATTCTACTCTGAAAGTTCTGTTCAAAAATATTTGTTTCAAATACAAAAAAAAGTAAAATTACATATTTTTCTATTATGTAATATCACTGAACTTGCTGACTTCTTTATCATTTTTTGAACTGTTGTTTCACCGTGTATGAATCGTGTAAAAAGATTATCTAAATTATTAAGCCCACAAAGTACATTTGATCATGAAACGTTTTCCCTTAGCACTTTCAGCATTTGGTGATGCGGCGATTGAGTCGAGCGACATGCGCGGTTGTCACTAAACGTTAGAGTTATTTAAAACCATGCGCTACTGAAAATTAATACGACAGATTATTGCCAAATGCAAGAAAAGGCTGGGCTAAACGCAACAATTACCGAGCTCGCGCTGCTCTTGCCACTACCACGAGCGGCTCGTGTGAATTATCGAGCGGTCATTACGTTGTCAACTGTGGCTCGTGTCATTCAAAAAAAAATTTATTTCGACACTAACCGCTCGTGCCAAAAGCAGTGGCAGCTCTTGATGCGGTCACTCCGTGTGATTATTTTTAGTTTAGATATTTTTACATGGAATGAATGGTGCACTGACTGTAGAGAATCGTCACTTTTAAATTCAATAATTTTTTTAAGTTGAAATTTTTTTGGTAGAAATAAGACTTGAAATTCTTTTTGAAATAAAAAAAATTTAATTTCAAATTTAAAGCAATGGAATTTGATCATTCGACTTTTTTGCCTTATTTGAGAAAAATTCAACTTTTATAACATTTGCGTACCTATACCAATACAAGTTTACTGATGACAAATATGAAATTGGAATCTATTAACCGTTCAGTAAGAAAATCACTTGAGTTTCTCAAGGCAGAATAAGATTACAAATGCATGTCTCTGAAAAAAGTCCATTTTTCTGTCAGGTTGTATTTTTTTACATATTAAATCATATGATCGACATTTTTTATGAAATCCGACAAAACCTTGTCAAATACTAAAAATCACTTGAAACATGATGAATTCATCCTTTGAAAGTCAATAAATTCCTTTAAAATTCAATTAAAATTTTTCAAATCTCCTAAAATCTTTGCAGCATAAGAAATCTTTTCAATTTTCTAAAATCGAGAGAAAAAACTACTTTGCACTGCCAGGAGATAAACAATTTTGTTGTAAATTCATCGTTTCAGTTGGAAATTCCACTCTTAAATTTTGCATTAGAAATTAATATTTTTTTGTTGAAAATTTAACCAATTTGTTGAATGTTGAACTGCTTCAATGAAACTTTATCTCATTGTTTGTATATTGAACTATTTTGTTGAAATTTCGTTGTTTTTCTTTATTGAAATTAATTTTTGTGAGTGGGAAATTGAACTATTCCATTTTTTATAGCAATCTCACCTTTTTGGTACTGAAAATTCAAGTATTCTATTTTGTTCTCAAAATGTATCATTGTTATCGAGGAGATAATACTTAATCATGATGCAATCTGTTCATTTCATAAACAAACGATATGAAAAATTATATAAATCGTAAAATATGAATAAAAAAATACTGTCGATATTCCTGGACGGAGAAAAATCGATCCTTTCCTAATCTTTCTTGAATTATATTGACAGAATTTTCCAGTTGTTTGTTTATAAAATTAACATATAATATCGAACGATACCGTTCTATGACCTACTTCTCATTGTTGATAAAAGAATGTAAATTCATTGTTATAACATTACGTTGAAAACGAATAATAAATTCTGATATTACCATTTATTCGTTATTATGATTTTTTATAACAAATAATAATAATTATTAATCATTCTTCGCATTCACGCAACCCTGCACATTAAGTCTAAAACATAATGCGAATAGGAAAGCTGCCTAACAAATAGTAGACTAAAAGAAATGAATCAACATTTGTTTATTATGAGTTAGTTAACAGTTAAAAGTTGCAAAGTGCCTTTTAATTTCGCTTTCGATGCAGAAAATCATAAGCAATCGAAATATGTACAGTAAATGAAAAAATGTATGTAATTTTTTAAGCGCCAAATTGCATCAGAAATTCTGGTTTTATTCTCCTTTCCTCCTTTTAAAATTTTTGTTTCTTTTTGAATTGCATCCAAATCCCTATGAATTATACGCTAAAGCTGCAAAAATCATTAAAATTCTGTTAGTGGTTTGAGCGATATTTTATTTTTTTTGATCCGTCTACGGATTACAACAAATATTTTATTTTAATCTATATTTTTCTATTCAGTTAATGATACACAGACTGCAAAGAATCTTCATTTGAAACATCTTCCTTAAACCAATGTGGAAATATTGCGTATTTTTTGCCTACATGACATTCTTTCATTTCACTTGCGGTCATATTGTCAACTGCACCACGCATCATGTTTATTTTCATTCTCGAATGATTTCTATCTGTCTTATATATTCCACAAAGAATCCCAGTATATTCCAGTATTGCAAAAACTTCACCATTGGATGTTGATAATACAATATATTCTCGGGATGGCACGGGCACATAGATATTATGTCCTAATGACAATCGAATTGATTTTATGGTAGGAATAACGTATCTTCGAAATTCGAATCGCCGGTTCTGATTTGCTTTGGGAATAAGCCGAATATATCCAAGTTTTGCGAGCGTATATCCAAGTACTTCATGAGATGGAGGCCTGCCCGGAGGAGACCTGGCACGAAGATGAGGCTCCTGAGGAGAAGTCCGTTCAGGTGAATGTTGTCTGGCAGAAGAAGAAGAACCGGGATGACGTTCGCAATCAGACTCTAGTGTGTTGTAATTTGCAAAAGCTGTACTATAACTGTTTGGTAAGATCGGATGGTTTTTGCCTACTGGACAATCCCTCATTTCATCTGGAGTCAAATTATGAGCTGCGCCGCTCATCATATTTATTTTTATTCGCGAATGAGCTGTATCTGTCCTATAAATCCCACGAAGAATCCCACTATATTCCAATATTGCAAAAACGTCACCATTGGATGCTGATAATACAATATATTCCCGGTTTGGCGCAAGCAAATAAGTCATCAGACCTATCCGCATTCGAATTGATTTATCAATAGGAAAAACGTATCTTCGAAACTCAAATCGCCTGTTCTGATTTTCGAGAGGAATAAGCCGAACATATCCAAGTTGTTCTATTGGACATCCGAAAAAATTATCAGAAGGAGGGCTGCCCGGATGCCGGTCAGGTGAATTTCGTCTGGCAGAAGATGAAGAACCCGGATTACGTTCGCCTTCGGAATTCCGTTCAGGCTGTAGCGAACTGTAATTTTCAAAAGCTTTAATGAAACTATCTTGAAAGATTGTGTAACGATTGCCTACCGGACAATCCCTGATTTCATCTGCGGTCAAATTATCAACTGTGCCGCTCATCATATTTATTTTTACTCTGGGATAATGCCCTTGTGACCTGAATATACCACGAAGATACCCCCTATACTCTAATATTGCAAAAATGTCACCATTGGATGTTGATAATACAATATGTTCTTGGTTTGGAACGGGCACATAGCAATTGTTTTTTACTCGCAAGTGAATCAGTTCATTGGCAGGAAAAATGTAATTTCGAAATTCGAATCGAAGGTTCCCATTTGTGCGGGGAATGAGCCGAATATATCCAAGTTGTTCAAGTGTATATCCAAGCACTTTAATAGAAAGAGGCCTACTAGCAGGGGACCTGGACCTGGCCCGAGAAGGACCCTCCCCTGGGGAAGTCCAGTGAGGCGAATGTTGTTTGTCAGCAAAAGAAGAAGAAGAGGGACCCGGACTACGTTCGCTATGAGGATTCTCGCCGGACTGTGAACTACATTCTGCAAGATGAAATAGAAGATTCATTTTTTTGATTAGCACATTTTTGTCTAATATCTATGTCTGAATGCAATTTTTCTTTGCAGAAAGCATCATTCTGAGGATTCCATGGAAAATATGCGAAATAATTCTTGAATATAATATTTCGCCACCATACCTTTTTCTTGTTAAATAAACATATATTTTTTGTAGAAGACAAGCTCATAAGCGCTTTGACAACCTTAATGACAATGAACGATTTTCTGCGATACAAAAATCTCCATAAAACGTACAGTTCTTTACATATCCAATTCTTTGGCAAAAATATGTTCACTCAGTTTTTACTGTCAAATGATATGTACCAAATAATCGTTTCATATATGCCAAATGAAGAATTGAATTGCACTCATTTTAAACCTGTGGAAAGAAGAGTTAAGCGTCAAAACTTTCAGGCTAAAACTTTCATAGTTTTATTTTTGAGATTTATTCTGAATTCTTTGAAATTCACCAGGAATTCTTATAAACTTTAACAAATTATTTTGAATTCTTTTCGAATTCAAAAGAATATTAGACACATTATTAGTACACGCTAGTCACTCCGAGTTAATTTCATTCATATTTTGGGTTAAAAATGATTGTGACGTCAAGGAACTGTATTTGAAAACAAAATTTCATTTACAAATAACGTTTAAAACTAATTTCAGTTTGGTCCCTTTATTGATTTTTATTCTAGCAATATATTTGAAATTTATGCATTTAATCTATTTATATATATATATATATATATTATAAACAATTTAGTTGCAGTTTTCAAATCCATTTTGAAAGAAATTGACAATTTTTTCTTTGTTGCTTGACATTCTTCTACTGTAAATAACTTTTTTGAATTTACTTGTCATGTTTTATAACTGGAGCGCCGTAATTGAGACATTTCAGTCAAATAAGCTGAAAATCATTTCTTGAAATTCTTTAAAAAAATCGACTCTTTTACAGAAAATGCCTTTGTGGGTTAAAAATTCAACTATTTGATTAAAAATTCAGTAATTATTGTTGAGAAGATATTCATTTCGTTCAAAAATTGAACCATTCTCTCAGAGATTCATCTTCTTTTCTTGAAAATTCAACTACTTCTTCGGAAAATCAACTATTTTGTTAGAAATCCCTCTCTCTCTCTTGATTGACCTCCTGATCTCTTTTTGGTCGAGAATGCATCGAAGTTGGTTCAAAATAATCTTGTGGTTTCAAATTCACCTTTTTAGAGTAATAATCCAACTGTGTCCTAATAAGTTAGTCTTTGAATGTTGAAAGATGAGCTATTTGTTCAAAAATTGTATTTCTTATAATGATGAGTGTTTGTATGTTTTCATTGCGATTCGCAGGAACCGACCTTAAGCTCTTCCGCTCTTCCTGTCTCTTCTCTCCTTCCTCTCCGTTCTCACACCACGAGGGCAAACTCTCCGGTCGTATCGACCCCAACAACTGGTCATCAGCAAAACTGCGCGGGTCAAAATCAGACTCCCCCACGCACTCAGTCTATATATCCCCCCCCCCCCTCACCATACACAACACAAAACGGTGCTGATATCAATTTGGTGGCCCGAACGTGGGGCTTTTGGAATTTGGCCGAACTTACCACGCTGTGGCGCATGTAGACTACAGAAGCACACACAAGACGCTCAGCAGTCTCCGGCTCTCCCCGAGGGAGAAGCAAGTCCGTTGCCGCTACCGCACGCAATGCTTCGCATGTTTTGTTTAAGGAACCGGCAGTAACACAGGATAATGCCACACCGGGCCCAAGCAGCCGCCCGGATAATGACGTTTCGCCGGCTAGTCCCCGGCCAATTATTCTGACAGCCAACGCACCGACGCGACGGGCGTAGTCAACGCCGCTAGATCACCGCGACGGGAAATCACAATCCCGCCCCCTCCTCCGAGCGCACCACTCGCCGACTGGCGAGCACTAGTGCGTGCAATTCGAACACCGGACGTTCCAGTTCCAACTTTCGCGGGACTGGACCATGAAGATCCAGAGGAGTTCCTAAACCGATGCAAGCTTCATTTTATAGAAGCTTCCATCGAGCTATCCCTATGGTCAAGGATGATGACAAAATCTTTGACGGAGGAGGCCTCGAAATGGTTCAGGGTCTACAAAAATTTATCATTACCTTGGACTAAGTTCAGGAACTTACTCATACAGAATTACGCCGGCTTTTCCTCCCTCAATAAGCTGCATATCAAGCTTTATGCAGCAAAGCAGGAGGATAAAAAAGCAGTAGGGGTATTTTTGCAGATAAAATACCTGCTAGCCCTGCGTTTGTTGTCCCAAACTCCCGAGGAGCAGATAGTAGCCCTCCTGTTAGAAGCACTAAAGCCCTCTATCAAGGAAGTCCTACGAGCGGCTGTCATAACCTTTTTAGAGCACCTGGTCGAGGGACCTGTGCAGGCGAAAAGTGACGAAACAGAAGAGAACCCTCGTAAAATAAACGCTTCACAGGGCAAGAACCCGTCAACGAACACATCGAGCGACAACTCAGCATCAGCCGCACCGCACACGCGCCCGCCCCCGGAATGCCATTACTGCCCGGGGCGGCATTTCCATAAGGACTGTCCAGTAGTCAGAGAGAGACAGAATGCCGCGGTCCCGGGAAACTGGCGAGACCGGGAGGTGGAAGACGGCGCGCCTGCCGTCCCGGCCACAGCCAGTGCACCCTCATCATAAGTGCCATTTCGGCCGACATCAGCAGCCTTCCCCGGGTCCGAGTGCTGTAAGGACAACCGGAAGTGATTGCTGAAATTGACACTCTGGCAAAGGAGAATTTTGTCAACCAATCCGTCCTGACGGAAAATGAACTGCGGAACAAAACAGTCAGCCCCCCTCACGCCCTTCTTGCTGTTCAATCCTCCAGGACGTTCCTTACCTTGCCACATTTTATGTTAGCTCGGAACTCAGAGCCGAAATAATCCTTGGTCAGCCTTGGCTGAAGAGCCACAAAGTTATACATGACCATGTGGCTGATTGCATCTGTGTCTGCACCACCAGCCGGCAAAGGGTGTATCTCAGCCCCCTCACACACATACAGCCGTTTGCTCCCCCTCCCCCCCGACTGAGAAAATCAAGTCGCAGAAGGATTTTCCTTCAGCCTACCAAGAAGAATTCACCAGGCTCATGGACCTGCACGCTTCTTTGTTTGACGGCGGTGGACGCCTGAAACAAACCCTGGCCAACGTTCAGCATTCCATTCAATCAAAGGACGGCTATCCTTTTCGCGAAGCACCTCGTCGGTATTCTGATGAGAAGCGTCAGTACATTGACATCCAGGTCCGCGAGATGCTTCGTTCCGGCATAATAGAGCCAACGACCTCCCCCTTTTCTTCAGCAATCGTAATCGCCGGGAAGAAGGACGACGATTACCGGTTCTGCATCGACTACCGTCGGCTGAACGGAATGACGGTCGATGCACCTCAATGACTGCTCACAATCTACGAGTCTCTTAAGGATCTGGGTACGGCCAAAATATTCTCAACCCTCGACCTCAAAAGCGGATACTGGCAGGTACCAATGTCGCCCGGTCCCGCCAGTATACCGCCTTTTCAACGCCCGGAGGAGGTCAATTCCAATGCAGGGTAATGCCTTTTGGACTCAAAAGCGCTCCTGGGACCTTTCAGAATTTACTGCGCCAGGTCCTGGCGGAACAATGGGGTGTTCACGCTATCGCCTAGCTGGACGATATCGCCGTTTACTCCCGCGACTGGAAGGAACACTTACTTCATCTGGCATTAGTCTTTAAACGGCTCGCCATTTACGGGCTCACCGTCGCCCCGGCCAAGTGTAGCTTTGGTCAAACTACTCTCCCCTACCTCGGTCACATGATTAGTACCGAGGGAAACTCAGCGCAAACCGGGCACATCGGGGCCGTACGAAAAGCCACCCCGCCTCGCACCCGCAAAGAAATGCGTTCGTTCATTGGCATCTGCAATTGGGACAAGGAGTATATCCCAAACTTTTCGTTAATATCAGCGCCTTTGTCAGATATACTCTCAACGAAAAGGCCCTTTAAAATGACTCCCGAGGCCCCCGAACAATTCGAAGCGGCCAAAGAAGCCTTTCAAAGCCCAGGTAGGCTCAGCCGACCCGACCCCGAGCTCCGGTTTATGCTTCAAACCAACGCCCCTGCTCACCGTATGGGAGCAGTGCTGATGCAGGAGACCCCCGACGGCAAACGCCGAATAATCTCATTTGCGAGTGCAAAATTCTCCCCCACCGAGGCCCGGTACCACTGCAATGAGCAGGAATGTCTCGCGATTGTCTGGGCCATCAAACGCTATCGGCCGTTCCTTGAAGACCGACCCTTCACCTTACGGACCGATAGCAAGACATTAACTTGTCTAGAACGTCATAAGGACACGCGAGACAAACTCACACGTTCGGACCTGTTTCTCAGCAGGTTCCCCCGCACGGTCGAGCATGTAACGGGCAAAAACAATGAGTTGCCAGACGCTTTGTCACGCCACCCGAACCTCAAAGAGCTGTCGCCCGGAGGACCTGACCTGGCAGCCATGATACCCCCTAAGGCTGCCATCACGGACAACTCACCGTCAATACCGGTTCTCAGCACGTTGGCGAGACCGCCGATCTTCAACGAAATCGTGGACGCACAGCAGACGGATCCCACGATAACCCGTGACGCATCCGTTGGCGCACCCTGTAGGGAGCCGAGAATCTCACCCCGGAAGACACGGTTTTCCTCGATAAAAACCGATTGAAGGAAAAAGGTTTCTGGCGATTAGACCATGAACGAGGAAAATGGAGGCTCCAAGTCCCAACTAGCATGCGGACTCGGGTAATTTGGGAGTACCACGACGCAGCACTCGCGGGTCACCCAGGTATCGACGAGACCATTCGCTCGATACAGGAGCTCTTTTTCTGGCCTGGGATGAACAGGGAAATACGGCGCTACGTATCCGACTGCCACTTGTGCATTTGCTGCAAGCCGATACGTGGGCGTCAACCTGACAATCAACGCCCACGCCCCGCCCGACGGACATAGGATACGGTCGCCGTCGATCTCATGGTGCCGTATCCTCGCACCAATCAAAAAAACAACCTCATTTTAGTTTTAACCGATCTTTTTACCCGCTGAGTAGAGGCATTTCTTTTACGGGCATCCGATGCCCCGAAACTCATTAAGAAACTCGGAGAGGAAGTTTTTAGCCGTTATGCTTATCCCTGACGAGTCCTTAGTGGCAATGGCCCCCAGTTCACCGGCCACGCCTGGGCCGAGGCCAGACAAAGGTGGGGATGCGAATTGTGGACCATGCTGGTCTACGACCCACGCGCAAACCCCGCCGAAAGCCAAAACCAAGAGCTCAAAAAGGGTTTAACACTACGCTGCACTAGGGCAACCGATGAGCATCAGCCGACCGAATAACAGCATGATCATGAACAGGAAGCTCGTTTGCGGCAGGCCGCGTATCAGGCTAAATACGCAGCTGCACCCACGCTAACACGATTCTTCCTCGGTGACTGGGTGTACGTGCCAAACCACCAGCTGTCAAACAAGGCTGCCGGATTTAACGCTAAACTGGCTCCAGCCCGACTTGGCCCCTTCTAGATCCTGGACCACATCGTTGGCGATGTATACTTGATCTAGAAAGAAAAAATCGCCCAGAAGGTGCATGGCCGACGCACAGTCGCACCCACACAATCAACTCAGAACCGAAAGCGTCGGCGGAGGCAGGGACGTTAACCCGTCAGCAACGCCGGTGCCGCTGTGAAAGCGCACCACCACCAGCAAGCGGAAACGAACGCGTTTCCTCAGCAGCTCGACGAAGACAGCGAAGATACCGGTAACTCCAGGAGGCGGTACCGCTCGCGACCGCGCGCCCGATCGCATACCGTGACGCGCGAACCTACGTTCCTCGGCAGAGGCGTCAGTAGGTTAGATGGTAAAATGTACAGGCGAGGCTAGCGCGAGTTACCTCGTAGGAATTCTTTTTAAATTTTGTACTTTCAATCGGGGCTGCCGCGACTCACCCCGGTCAACTGCAAATCGACCTTAGGGTTGGCTACCGGAAGGTACCAACCGCATCGATTTTCTGTAAATAATTTTAGGTGTAACCTTTTGGGTATAGGCCGTTTCAGGGGCTAGTCTAGTTTCTCGCTTTCAAAAAATCGATTTTTTTTCTGCCAAATTCGATAGTAAACTATTCGGAGAAGAAGTTCCCAGAGCTATGAGAGTATGAAAAATTAAATTTTATAACCAAAAATCAGTTTGCAAAACTTTAAAAGCGTTTTTCTCAAAACTGCATTTTCAAAAACGGCTTCAACTCTAGCTCAAAGAAAAATTAACAAATCGATTAAAAATTTTTCACGAATATTCGTAACATGTTTTTACATACCATGAACTAGGATCTTTCCGATATTTCAAAAAATATATATTTGCCGAGCAAAAAACGAGCGTTTTTTTGTTGAAAATTTGAATATTTTGTTCAAAACGCTGCCATTTTCTCAATTTTCAATATTTTCAAAAAAAATGCTAGTTCATGGTACGGGGAAAGTCATCTAGTTTAACGTGAAAATTTTTTTTGAGATACTGGAATTCTGAAGACCTCTACAACTGCAGCCGATTTACAACTTCATTCTTGGATGACTCGACATCGGAGTATATAACTCGACTTACAGTCTATGTTTTTTCATGAAATTTGGTGTATTAACTTGTCAATAGTATCTAAATATATCCTCAAAAATGAAGTAAATTCATAGAAGAATGTGTTATTTTGGTCATACTATTCATATTATTGATAACAACGGTCGAAGGAAATTTTACAGTGTGGATAATATTCCAATCACTGAACACAGATAATATATCCTCAAACTTATAAAATATTTGACCGCATGGTTTTTTTTAGAGTCCCGGAAAATCACCTCCATTTTCCGCCCGAGAAACTAGACTAGCCCCTTAAGGGGTTAAAAGAACCAAAAAATTTTTGTTTATCAACACCCAGGGTTAGCAAGCTCTATCCGGGAAGGGTTGGAGTTGCAACATTTGAATCATTCTATGGGTCATTGGCGATAGATAAAGCCTAAGAACAATACTACTTTGAAGTTTCAATGTTTTAAATTAATCGATTTCATAGGATTTCAAAGACTTTGAAATATTTCAAGGAATCTTGGACGAACACAAACATAATTTGGGAAATGTAGCAAATGGAATATGAGACAGATTAAATCGATCGATTTTTATTTGTGGTAAGCTTAGCATATATTTAAAACTATAGATATATTATATTATTATAATGACCAATAAAATTAAGGATCACCGCTAAAGTCAAAACGGAAGAATAAAACATCCTTCTTCCTTCAATGTAGAGCAAAACTGCTCAATGCTTTAATGAATAACTTAGTTAACACCTTTTTGTTGCTTCCACAATTTCATAGGTTATTTTAGAGAAAAATAATTGACTTATTTCTAAAACTAGTTTAAACTGATCTCGAAAGTTATATAATCTTTTACGTTTCAGGGGAAGCCCATTTCACATTTTGTATCATCATCAATAAAATTATAATTATAATTATTTTTATTTGATTATTATGAAACGGTTAAGGGGGCTTACAAAATCATCCCTACCCAATAAAACTGTGCTGATTACAAATATGAGATTAGAATCTATTTACCATTAAGTAAGAAAATATTTGAGTTTCTTAAGATAAAATAAGATTGAAAATACAATTCTCAAAAAATGTCCTTCTATTTTCTTTCAGGTTATATTTGTTGTATATGATCAAACATTTGATCTAAATTTACCATGAAATATCTTCTGATAAATTTGTCTTTGCAGCCTTTTTGAGGTCATAGATATGTAATTCCTATGTATGTCTATGCCGGTAAAATTATTACATCATAGATAAATAATGGCTATTAAATATCAGCTCACAGATATTTTATGGCTATGTAATGGGATAAGTAATGGATAAGAAATGGAATATATATATATATATATATATATTATTGTATTATTATATTCACCAATTGAATTAAGGATGACCAGCAAAGTGAAAACGAAAGTATACACAGTCCTCATTTTCTCAGAGTAGAGGTAAGACTGATTAATGCTTCTATGAATAATTTGGTTAGGATACAATATAATTTCGTATAATGAATATTCGAGTGCTTAATGAGAGTAAACATAGATACAAGCAGTTGTTATCTCACTTATAGGTGAGATAAAGAGATTACGGGCGTCATTATTGTCCTTCCAAGATATTTCTATCACTATACATTTTTTATCATCATCATTACAATTATTACATTTTAATCGAAGCAAGAAGAATTTTCCAGTTGTTTATTTATAAAATTAACAGATAATATCGAACGACACCGCTCTATGACCTATACTACTGATTGTTGATAAAAGAATGTAATTTTATCGTCAGAATATTACTTTGAAAACGAATAATCAATTATGATATTACAATTTTATTTGTTATTATGATTTTGTATAACGAATAATAATACTTATCAATCATTTTTGTATTCATACAACCCTTCACATTAAATCTAAAACATAATGTGAATAGGAAAGCTGCTTAACAAATTGTAGACGAAAAGAAATGAATCAACATTTGTTCATTATTTGCATTGTCATAAAATCTTCAATAATAACAGTTCAAAAATCCCGTCCACGTATCAGTTCTAAATTCTGCGTATGTTGTTGCGCGTGTATAATGTGGCTACGCGACTGCAATTTCAACTTGCCTTTTAATTTCGCTTTCTACGCAGAAAATCCTAAGCAATCCAAATATGTATATTAAACAAAAAAATGTAGGTACTTCTTTGAGCGCCAAATTGCATAAGAAATTTTGGTTTCATTTTCCTTTCCTCCTTCTAAAATTTGTGTTTATTTTTGAATTGCATCCAAATTCCTATGCATTATACGCTGAAGCTGCAAAAATCATTGAAATTCTGTTAACGGTTTGTGCGATATGGTGTCTTCCAAAATCTCGCATCTGAAAACACAAAATTGTGTAACGCTCTGAATTTTAAATATTCGAAGCAAAAAGTTTGGATGACCTTATGAGGATAAACATAAGATAAAAGGAAAGAAACCTTGACAACTATGATACGTTCGCATTTATATCGTTTAATTTAATTTTGATCCATCTACGGACTACAACAAATATTTTATTTTAATCTATCTTTTTCTATTTAGTTAATGATACACATACTGTAGCGAATCTTCATTTGAAACATCTTCCTTAAACCAACGTGGAAATATTGCGTATTTCTTGCCTACATGACATTCTCTCATTTCACTTGCGGTCATATTGTCAATTGTACCGCTTATCATGTTTATTTTTATTCTTGAATGATTTCTATCTGTCTTATATATTCCACAAAGAATCCCGGTATATTCCAGTATTGCAAAAACTTCACCATTGGATGTTGATAATACAATATATTCTCGGGTCGGAACGGGCACATAGATATTATGTCCTAATGACAATCGAATTGATTTTATGGCAGGAATAACGTATCTTCGAAATTCGAATCGCCGGTCCTGATTTGCCTCGGGAATAAGCCGAATATATCCAAGTTTGTCAAGGGTATATCCAAGTACTTTATGAGACGGAGGCCTGCCAGGAGGAGACCTGGCACGAAGAGGAGGCTCCTGAGGAGAAGTCAGTTCAGGTGAATGTTGTCTGACAGAAGAAGAAGAACCGGGATGACGTTCGCCATCGGGATTCCGTGCCGACTGTAGTGTGTCGTAATTTGCAAAAGCTGTACTATAACTGTTTGGTAAGATTGGATGGTTGTTGCCTACTGGACAATCCCTCATTTCATCTGGAGTCAAATTATGAGCTACGCCGCTCCTCATATTTATTTTTATTCGCGAATGAGCTGTATCTGTTCTATAAATCCCACGAAGAATCCCACTATATTCCAGTATTGCAAAAACGTCACCATTGGATGCTGATAATACAATATATTCCTGGTTTGGCGCAAGCAAATAAGTTGTCAGACCTATCCGCATTCGAATTGATTTATCAATAGGAAAAACGTATCTTCGAAACTCAAATCGCCTGTTCTGATTTGCGAAAGGAATAAGCCGAACATATCCAAGTTGTTCTATTGGACATCCGAAAAAATTATCAGAAGGAGGGCTGCCCGGATTCCGGTCAGGTGAATGTTGCCTGGCAGAAGAAGAAGAAGAACCAGGATTAAGTTCACCTTCAGGATTTCGTTCAGACTGTAGCGAATTGTAATTTTCAAAAGCTTTAATGAAACTATCTTGAAAGATTGTGTAACGGTAGCCTACCGGACAATCCCTGATTTCATCTGCGGTCAAATTATCAACTGTGCCACTTATCATATTTATTTTTACTCGGGGATAATTTCCTTGTGACCTGAATATACCACGAAGATACCCGCTATACTCTAATATTGCAAAAATATCACCATTAGATGTTGATAATACAATATGTTCTTGGTTTGGCACGGGCACATAGCAATTGTTTTTTGCTCGCAAGTGAATCAGCTTATTGGCAGGAAAAATGTAATTTCGAAATTCGAATCGAAGGTTCCCATTTGTGCGGGGAATGAGCCGAATATATCCAAGTTGTTCAAGTGTATATCCAAGCACTTTAATAGAAGGAGGCCTACTAGCAGGAGACCTCGACCTGGTCCGAGAAGGACCCTCCCCTGGGGAAGTCCAGTGAGGCGAATGTTGTTTGTCAGCAAGAGAAGAAGAAGAGGGACTTGGACTACGTTCGCTATGAGGATTCCCGCCGGACTGTGAACTGCATCCTGCAAGAAGAGATACAAGATTTTTGTTGTTATCAGCACATTTTTGTCTAATATCTGTGGCTGAATTCAAGGTTTTTTTGCAGAAAGGATCTTTCTGACGATTCAATGAAAAATATGCCAAATAATTCTTAAATTTAATATTTCGCCACCATACGTTTTTCTTGTTAAATAAACAAATATTTTTTGTATAAGACAAGCTCATAAGCGCTTTGACAACCTTAATGACAATGAACGATTTTCTGCGATACAAAAATCTTCATAAAACGAACAGTTCTTTATATATCCAGTTCTTTGGCAAATATATTTTCACTCAGTTTTTACTGTCAAATGATATTTACCAAACAATCGTTTGATATATGCCAAATGAAGAATTGAATTGCACTCATTTTAAACCTCTGTAAAGAAGCGTTAAGCGTCAAAAATTTGAGGCTAAAACTTTCTGGCTAAAACTTTCATTGTTTTATTTTTGATATTTATTCTGAATTCGTTGAAATTCACCAGGAATTCTTATAAACTTCAACAAATTATTTTGAATTCTTTTGGAATTCAAAAGAATATTAGACACATTATTAGGGTTAGGTTTGAAAGCAGCTTTAAGCTGTACCTCGCCCTTTGGGTTCTTATGTTAACTCTGTCTACCATGTACATATCCTTCTTGTTACGAACTCAATAAAGATTTATTATTATTATTATTATTATTATTATTATTATTAGTACACGCTAGTCACTTCGACTTAATTTCATTCATATTTTGGGTTAAAATTATTGTGATGTCCAGGAACAGTATTTGAAAACAAAATCTCATTTACAAATAACGTTTAAAACTAATTTCAGTTTAATCCCTTCATTAATTTTTATTCTAGAAATATACTTGAAATATATATATATATATTGAATGCATAAATTTCAAGTATATTTCTAGAATAAAAATTAATGAAGGGACCAAACTGAAATTAGTTTTAAACGTTATTATATATTATTATATTATATATATTATTATTATTACATGATATAAAAATAAAATAAAACTAATATATTCGGACATAGTTGGATTATCAAGCTAAGAAGGTGAATTTGAAACAACAAGATCATTTTCAACCAACTTAGATGCATTCTCAACCAGATAGAGATCAAGAGGCGAATCAAGAGAGAGAAATTTTTATCAAAATAGTTAATTTTTCAATGAAGTAGTTGAATTTTCAAGCAAAGAAGATGAATCTTGGAAAGAATGGTTCAACTTTTAAACGAAGTGAATAAATTTTCAACAATAATTACTGAATTTTTGATCAAATAGTAGAATTTTTAAAAATTTCAAGAAAGGAAGTTCAACATATTTGAATAAACTTTCTTAACTTCTTTTTGAGGAAAATAACAATTTTATGTTAATTGTTCCACACTTTTCTAAGAAATTTGACATACGGGTTCACAATTATAAAACATGTTGAGTGCATTTAAAAAAGTTAATGATACTAGAAAAATGTAAAACAAGAAAGAAAAAATTATCAATTTCTTTCAAAGTGGATTTAAAAACTGCAATTAAATTATTTACAATGACGTTAATATAGAAGGGTTTTTAAATCCACTTTGAAAGAAATTGATAATTTTTTTTTAAATGCACTCATCATGTTTTATAATTGTGAACCCGTATGTCAAATTTCTTAGAACAGTGTGGAACAATTAACATAAAATTGTTATTTTCCTCAAAAAGAAGTTAAGAAATTTTATTCAAATATGTTGAACTTCCTTTCTTGAAATTTTTAAAAATTCTACTATTTGATCAAAAATTCAGTAATTATTGTTGAAAATTTATTCACTTCGTTTAAAAGTTGAACCATTCTTTCCAAGATTCATCTTCTTTGCTTGAAAATTCAACTACTCCATTGAAAAATTAACTATTTTGATAAAAATTCCTCTCTCTTGATTCGCCTCTTGATCTCTGTCTGGTTGAGAATGCATGTAGGTTGGTTGAAAATGATCTTGTTGTTGCAAATTCACTTTTTTAGCTTGATAATCCAACTATGTCCGGATATATTAGTCTTTGAATATTGAAAATTGAGATATTAGTTCAAAAATTGTATTACTTATGATGATGAGTGTTTGCATGTTTTCATTGCGATTCGTCGGAACCGACCTTAAGTATATTATTATATTTACCAATAGAAATGAGGATGAACACCAAAGTCAGAAGAAAAGTACAGACCATCTTCATTTTCTCAAAGTAGAGGAAAAACAGAATAATGCTTCAGCAAGTAATTGGTTAATAGCTGTATCTAAGAAATAATCCATTGCATCATCAGAGTACAAATATACACATGAGTAGCTGTTATCTCACATGCATTTGAGATAGCTTATATATGTATATATGTATATATCACATATATGTTAGATAACGACGTTATTAGTGTCAAGATTGTTTTTCGCAGATAATTATATCATTTTACATTTTTTATGATGATCCTTATAATTATGACATTCTTATCTCAAATGGAAGGTTTTTGTTTTATTTCAAGATTGAGTGTCGTCGATTCCAACAAAATTCGACGCTTTTGATCGCATTGATAGAAAAGTAATGGTTTATTATGTCTTATGACAATTTATGTCTGTAGTCGTTGTTTGTCAACACGACAACTTTCGCAGAAATTAGGGGATTCATGTTTCCTAGGTGCACTTTTTAAGACCTAAAGAGAAATGATGGTTTCGTGATTCAGCCATTTTTGATCACCGGTTCTGATTTATCATTCGCAAATGCTTTTTGAAAAATGAAAAATGAATTATTTTTCGGCCAAACTATGTAATATAATATATAGCATATATAAGACATAATGCATACAATTTTTCATCTGAAAAATGTGCTACAACGCTTATTTGGACAATTTTTTGATAACATACATAGTTTTTGTTTTATTCCTGAAAAGTATTCTTAAAAACAAAAAATTCCATTTTCCAGCTGAACTGTGCTATATAAGATGAAACATTTATAAAAGGAATTGTTTATCACAAAAATATCCTCAAATTTAATTGGGAAATTTAATTCAAGCTATGTATGTCACAACAAAAATAGGTGAAAAGGAAAGTTCTTCAAATCATCTAGAACTACAGAGAAAAATTAATGTGAAATAAGGAAAAACTATAACATGATAAAATACATGTGCTTTATTTGGTACTGTCCAAATCAAACCAAATATTCTAAACGAAAAACCAGAAATAATGACAGTTTTCAAGGTATTTGGCTTCAATTAAGAAAAAGGATATACGTAATGCGTGAAGGGCAATAACCTACTGTAACACGTAAGATTGAAAATTAGGTGAAAAATACTTGTGAAAGTATATTATGCACCAAGGGGGAAAAGAGGGACATTATTGATGAGTATCTGTTTTAAGTGCGAGTCGCAGGAGCCGACCTCAAACACCGCTTCTTAAGGGCATATGTATTAAATGTTCATGTATGCCATAAAAAATTATGACATCATAGATAAATAATGGCCATCACATATCAGTTCATAAATATGTAATGGTCAATAAACATCTATGATGTCATAATTTTTGATAATTAATTTGATAATTTTGTTAATTTTTGATCTTACAATGGCCATTATATGCCTGAGAGGTGAAAAGACAGACTTCAAATTCGCTTCACAGGCGTCAAGATTGTCGTTTTGAGATATTTTTATCAATTCAAGTTTTTCATTACCATCATTATAAATATCACATTCTCGTTTCGATGAAAAGTTATTAGTTTCTTAATGTGGAATAGCACATCAGCATTTGTCATCAAGTTTCCACGTTTTTGGATTCACTGGTTGAGAAAAAAGTTGTGTGTGTAATGGAAATTTTTTTTTGCGAAATCTGACTGTCGCGGATTTCTCGAAATCCCTACGTTTCGAGATTTGTTTCTAATCATTTTTTAAAGGAACGCGCTCTTTTTTTATTTATAAAATCAATACAATAAAAATACGCCCTGGTGGAAAAATCTTCTGACGGTGATCAAAATGTTACATTAACGATATACTTATCTGACAATGACAGAGTTTAGTAAGGTTTATCCTTATCTTTCAAGTTCTTTATGTTTACGTTTATAAACAAATTGCTTAATTTTATGGGCGCATATATCTATATCTATATATTAGTAGATAGTGACTATTTCATTTAGTAGTAGTGTTACTAATTTATTCATTAACGGGCGAGCAATTCATGTAGTTGGTTCTTGTTACTAATTGAATTAGTGACTTTACCTAATTCATAGTAAACGACTTTGCAGAAAAAAAAACTATTTCAATAGTGTTAATTTATTTATTTTTTCTTAAATATGCATTAACTTTTTTCATTCGATCTGATTGTTTGTAGGGGGGAGCACGAAAATACGAAGCACAAAATTTGAATTATTCTATGGGTCATTGGCGATAGATGAAGCCTAAGAACCGTAATACTTTGAAGCTTCAATGTTTTAATTTGATCGATTTCGTAGGATTTCAAAGACTTTCAAATATTTCGAGGAATCTTGGACTTCTTTTTTCAATGTAGACCAAAACTGATCAATGCTTTAGTGAATTACTTAGTTAACAAGTGTTTTGTTGGTTCCACTATTTCATAGGTTATTTTAGAGAAAAATAATTGACATATTTCTTCAACTAGTTTAAACTGATCTCACAAGTTATATAATCTTTCACGTTTCAGGGGCAGCCGATTTCACATTCTTTATTATCATCAATAACATTATAATTATAATTATTTTTATTTGATTATGAAACCGTTGAGGGAGCTTACAAAATCCTACCTACCTAATAAAACTATGCTGATTACAAATATAAGATTAGAATCTATTTACCATCAAGTAAGAAAAGATTTGAGTTTCTTAAGATAAAATAAGATCGAAAATACAGTTCTCAAAAAAAGTCCTTCTTTTTTCTTTCAGGTTATATTTGTTGTATATGATGAATCATCTGATCTAAATTTTCCATAAAATATCTTCTAATAAATTTGTCTCCGTAGGATTTTTGAGGTCATAGATACGTAATGGCTATGTATGTCTATGCCGGTAAAATTATTACCTCATAGATAAATAGTGGCTATTAAATATCAGCTCACAGATATTTCGAGGCTATTTGATGGACATGTAATGGCTATATAATGGGATTAGTAATGGATAAGTAATGGAATTATTATATTATATTCATTTAATATTATATTATCGTATCATTATATTCACCAATTGAATTAAGGATGACCAGCAAAGTGAAAACGAAAGTATAGACAGTCCTCATTTTCTCAGAGTAGAGGTAAGACTGATAAATGCTTCTATGAATAATTTGGTGAAGATATAATATAATTCCGTGTAATGAATATTCGAGTGCTTCACGAGACTACACATAGATACAAGCAGTTGTTATCTCACTTATAGGTGAGATAAAGAGATTACAGGCTTCATTATTGTCCTTCCAAGATATTTCTATCACTATACTTTTTTTATCATCATCATTATAATTATTACATTTTCATCGAAGCAAGAAGGTATTGGATTTATGTGAAAATTGAGTATTACCGATTTCATCAAAACTCGACGTTTCCGGACTGACTGATTGAAAAAAATGCTACTCTCTTTTTTAAGAACTTCATAGAAAAACTAAGAGTTCACTGAAGTTGCGGCTCATATAAAAGTTGGTCACTCAGAGGTCAAAATAGAGTCTCCTTTAGAACCAATTCATCGTTTCGGGTTTCTTTACAGCAAGAGAAGTTCCTTTCTGTTGCAGCTCCTTTGGTACCAAAAATTGGTTCTAGTGAAAACCTCAGATTTTTCTCTGTTGAAGGAAAGAACGGGTTCGTTAGCCAGCCATTGTTTACCAACGAATCTAACTTGTCCGTCGAGCATTCTTTTTAAAAATTCATTTTTCCAGAAAAATATACGGTATAGAAAAAAATGTTAATACGCAAAAATGTTCATCTCAGAAAGATAAGCAAATATACTTTAGACGATGTTTTTGATAAGACACTGATACACGTATTATAATTTTTTGGTATATCAGCAGGTAACAGATTAAGCATGCGACTTTTTTTACTTATTTGGAAAAAATTATACTTTTTGAACCTTGAATTTAAACTACTTTGCTAAAAATCAATTGTAATAATTGAAGACCCACCTCTTTCTTTGAAAATTTAACCATTTTCATTAAAATTTATTTTTTAACTGCGAAATATATTTATTTCGCAAATATATATTTTGTTTTAAAATCGTATTTTTTGGCGGTAAACTGATCCTCTTGCTTAGAAATTCAACTGAATGCTTTAAGGTTGAAATACTTTGTTAAAATTTAATTTTATCAATTGTGTATAATTTTTTTATTCTTTTGAATCTCCTGCACTATGTGCGCCGCTAAGTGTGATGTGATATTAATGTGTTAAATAATTGCAAATTATCTCCTACAAAAAATATCACTCTTAGCATTCACTAGCTTTGTCCTTTATTCCAGAATATAATAAACTTTCACGATTCACAGCGCATAAATATTATTTGAACAAACTAAAATTGTTTTTCTTCCATTTTCTCGGAACACTGGAAGAAAGAAGTCTTAGAAACTATAATGCACTAGTTTGGTAATTAATTACCAGTTACATACATTTTGAACTGACTTCGGATTAGCAAAAAATAATATTTTCAGTTTAAATATATATTTATTAAGTTAATGGTACACACACAGCAGAAAATCGTCACTTTTCCATCAAATAATTCCTTCAATTTCAAAATTTTTCTTAAAAACGAAACTTGAAATTCTTCATAAAATAAGAAACATATTCAATTTTAAATATAAAGCAATCGAATTTGATGGTGCGACTTTTTTTGCCTTATTTGACAAAAATTCAACTTTTTGAAGAAAACCGTGAGTAAAATGTTTTCCGTTTTGCTCACTAGCGCCCACATTGCTCTTGTCTGATTACAAAACTGTTGTGGTGGCGTACAATATTTGCGTACCCATAACAATAAAAATTTACTAATGGCAAATATGAAATTGAAATCTATTAACCATCCAGTAAGAAAATCACTTGAGTTTCTCAAGGCAGAATAAGATTACAAATACACGTCTCTGAAAAAGTTATTTTTTCTGTCAGGTTATATTTTTTTCCATAATGAATAATCTGATCTACCTTTTTCATGAAATTCGATCAAATCTTGTAAAGTCCTTCAAAATCTCTTTAAATATAATGAAACCATCCTTTAAAAGTCAATAAAATCCTTTGAAATTTAATTAAAATTTTTCAAATCTCTTGAAATCTTTTCAGCATAAGAAATCTTTTCGCATTTCTAAAATCGCGAGATATCGTACGAAATCTTTGTAAATCGCTTGAAATACCTTGCAATGATTAAAATCTTCTATAACCTCAAATTCTATATCTCAAATTTGTTAACGTTACTTTAGAAATATTTAAAAACTACTTCGCACAGCCAGGAGCTAAAGAATTTTGTTGTAAATTTATCGTTTCTGTGGAAAATTCTACTCTCAAATTTCGCATTGAAAATTCATATTTTTTTGTTGCAAATTGAACCAATTGGTTGAAAGTTGCATCGCTTTACTGGAACTTCATTTCATTGGTTGTAGATTAAACTATTTTGTTGAAAATTCGTTGTTTTTTATGGAAATTGATTTTTGTGAGTTGGAAATTAAGGTATTCATGGGTTGGCCAAGAAAACGATTCGCTGAGAACGGCAATTAAATCCGAACTCACGAGAAACAAAAATTAAGGTCTATGACTTAATGTATCTGTTTGTTGAATTTTTTGAGTAGAAAATTAGGAACACTTTATTAACAAGCCAATATGTGCTAAAATTCTATTTTTGAACAAAAAGGCTCAGAAATATTGTGAATTCAAAAATCAGTTGTTTTGAGAAAACATATTCAAGAAGTTCAATTTATGCAAAAAGAATTGCATAGAAAGGCCTCAAAATATGTTTCCAAACAACGTTGTCATCGGCTCGTTAGAGACCAGTATATAACAAGAGGAAAAAAGGGGCAGAGAATCGGGAAAGAGACAGCCAAGCCATCCTCACTCTCTTTTCCTTTCTCCTTCTCCGTCTTTTTTATACTACTTTTGGGACCAGCATGTTTCGAGATCAATTCAGATCTCCTCATCAGGGTATAATTTTATAGGATACTACAAAAAAATATTTCTATCATGTGCTTTATATTAGTAATGTATGTATATATGAGACTGAAGTTTCTTATCGTACTGCTATTTACATTATTTTTCATTTCTTATTTTTGGATGAATATTTAACCTTTAATTTTCGATTTAAATGTCAATCCTTAATATTTCGGAATCTTTTTTGCACTTCAGTACTTGTTTTGAATGCCAATTAACATACAATTAAATTACAATAATTTCCAATGTTTCCTTTAAAAATTCGATAAAATTATCAAAGGCTTTGTTATTTCTCAAAAGGTCTCTTTTCAAATTGATTGCATTATTGCCCTTCCTCTTTAGGTATAAGATTTACATGAATTAACTATTTCTTTGCCCCACAATCTGTCGAATTCCCGTGAAATCCATGACGAAACATTAGAATTTCTGAGAAGCTTCAGTTTCACACTAAGTAGAAAATCATAAAGGAGAAAAAGACTTATCCTTAAGTTGCAATGTCATATATTCCATTGTGAAAGGAAAACGTTTATTCCCTTAGAAATCTTATATGAAATCCATCAGTACGACACCAATTTTGATTTGTCACAATCACCGTGAAAATGTTAATGGATAATTTTAATTTTTCAAAGATATTTTTCATAGAATTTGAAACAAAACTGTGGATTTTAAATTAATTCACATTTCTAAATTCTAAATTCCTCGAATTAAATGCAATTTTGTTCAAAAAATTCAGAAAAGTTTATTTAAATTAATTTATTTTTTCCCTAAGTGCAATTTTGAAGTTACACTTTAACTTCGCTTTACAATCTAAAGAAATTTTTGGTAATTTTTTATTTTGCATACTCCTTCTTAGACGAGAGACAGTCAACGATCGCAAAAACCACATGCTGGAGAAATTCTTCATCCTGGACTTTAAAATATTTTCCCAATTTTTAGAAAGCAATTATCAAAATGCCATATAAGACAAAAAATCAATCAATTTTTTGTAATTATTTAGATTTTCTCTCAATATTTCAAATTTATTAATTAAAGATTGAAGATTTCTGAAATATCAAGGATAATTTATACAACACCACAAATTTGTTTTTTATTTCACACCATGAAGCTTACTAAAGACTTGAGTCATAGAATTTTTTAATCAATAACATAATATTTCTGATAAATTATGAGTTACTTGTAACAATTACATAAAATTAAAAGATCTTGATCGAAAAACATACAATATAAATTAAGAGTTATTTTATGAAGTTCTATTATATAAGAACCAATAACATTCTGAATTGACTTCATTTTTTAATTACTCAAAAGCATAATATCAATGCATTTTTATATACACCAGTATACATATTCAGTTAAACTTGTTGAGGTATTCTATTGAATCTTCCTTAGACAACCATTATTACAGGTGTTAAGGGTAGTTCGGATTTAATTGCCGTTCTCAGAGAATCGTTTTCTTGGTCAACCCTCAAATTTTTGATTCAGGCACAGTGATCATTTTTTTCTATCAGCTTCGTCCTTTCTGAGTCCAATTATTATAAAATAAAATTTAATTTATACGGAGATATTTTTTCACCTAACAAGCTTCTGTTGTGTAATTTTGTGCACTTACAAAAGTTTAATGAAAATTTAACTTCTTATGATTAAAAACATTTAAAAATGAAATGTGATATTGTGACATCCTAGTACTGGTTGTCTAAGGAAGATTCAATAGAATACTTTAACAAGTTTCATTGAATACGTATACTGGTGTTTACAAAAATGCATTGATATTAGATCTTTATACCTCTCTTTCTTTTCTTTCTTCTTGGCTGTGACGTTTTTGTCAGCTGGGGCCAAAAATTCGATAACGAACATGGTTCGCTTCTCGAAGTCAAGGAGAACATTTTCAGGCCTCGAGTGCGAAACAGAAACAAGCGGTAAGTGGGCTAATTCCGTAAGAGTGACAGAGATGGTAATAAAGCACTCTCAGTGCCGCATTGTGCCTTTGGATGTAGGTCGTTCCCGCATGAGTCGGACAACTAGATAGTATGTGTCCTAGATGCTCGGGGTGTGCATGACATGCTCTGCAGCTATCATCGGGAATATCTTGGCTCAAATTGTGGCGACGGTATGCTAGAGTGGAAATAACACTGTCTTGACATACCAAAATGAAACCCTCCGTGCCCGACTTCAATCCGGATGATTTAAGGAAAGCATACGTTAGCTCATACAACATCGACTGATACTCCACATTTCTGTGGAAGATGCCGTGCATCCTCTTGTCGAGGAGCTGTTCGCGGAAGTTTTTCTTCTATGCTTTGTTAATCCAGGCTTCAGGAGTGAGTATTCAAGATGGATCAGATTTGATGCATTTTGCTCACCCTTGTATTTAAGTCAAGGCTGAGTGTCTCAGCAGCCTTCTCCGCTACTTTGTACAGAAACGCCCCTTCGCCCGCTTCTTCATGCTTCCAGACAATTTTGAGAAGAGGGTCTTGTCGATTCGCAACTATATGTGCTGTAACCAGAATAATCCTATTGTGAAGACATTCAAGATTCAGTATTCCGCGACCACCTAGGCGGCGTGAGATGGGAAGTCCCGGAACAGAAGACTTGAGGTGCATGCTTTTGTTCATGTGCAAAACCTTTCTGTCCCGATATCAAGGGATCTGATCTCATCCTTCGTCCATGGAACCACTCCAAATGAATAGAGTACTACTGGGACGGCAAGCATGTTCGTTGCAGATACTTTGTTCTTAGCTGACAGTTCGGAATACCAAATCTCCCAGATGAGACGTTTGTATCTGCTTCGGAGAGTATCCTTTATAGATATCAGGTCCTGAATGCGGCTCTGTGACACGGCCAGGTATGGATAGGTCTCTCCAGCGCTAATGTGTCGTATAGCGCTTCTGTCGACGAGCTCAGGGTCTTCGGGGATGCCATTAAGTTTCCTTTCTTCAAATTAACCTTGGCGCATTTCTCTAACCCGAACTTCATTCCAATCTCTTGAGTGTAGTCTCTGACAATGTCTAGAGATAGATGTAGTTTCTCTTGATTTCTAGCCTAGATCTTGAGATCAACCATTTAAAATACATGAGTGACCTTATGCTTTCGATCTCCAGGTTTACCACAGAGGTACCCTTCGGAATGGCGAAGTGCGAAAGACAGTGGCAATAATGTGAGGCAAAAAAAAGAGGGCTCATGATGTCGCCCGGAAAGGTGATACTGTTAGTGATCACACGATGTTTTCCAGATGAGATAGAAAATCTGAATTTCCAAAGCGGCATTAATCTCTCTATGCACCTCACGATGGGTGGATGAACCTTTAAGCTTTCCAACAGACAGATGATAAGTCTATGGGAGGTTGAATCGAAAGCACATCTATCGATCAGCAGGTTCTCCCGACATCCTGCTACGCCTTTCTTAGAGCCGCATTGTTCATACATCTCTCGCCACACAGGTCCAATTGTCCGAACAATCCTATCATTCAGGATAGCTGTAAAGATCTTATA
>CAKNXH010060559.1:63993-92905 GCA_932178445.1 Andricus quercusramuli | reverse complement strand
CACTGAGACCAACCGCGAACAGGCATCCAATAGAGGAAGAACGATGCTTCAGGACCCGGAGAAACATCAACATTCAGGTTTCTCCCAAGCCCAAAGATCTGACTGAATTGGATGATGAACTTCGTGGAGATTTTTCTGAAGAATCCGACCTCTGGACTATCAGTTGTGGTGTGTACAATGCAGCGAGAACTTTGGCAGATGCAAGCCGTAAAACAAAACCAACGGTTGATCATAAGACCAAAAGAAGAATGCATCAACTCAGCACAAAGATAGGCTGGGCTAGACAGTACGCGTCCCGCATTCTGTGTGTGATTGACTACATAACATCTGGCAGGAATTTCACTGCCAAGGTTCGACGGTTCGCGCGCGAACTGCGGATCCGTCATCACACAATCAACAAATCAAAGCTAATGACCTTCAGACAGCATATTGTTGACAGAATACGAATACTATCTAACGCTAGGAGAAGTCTAGAGCGGAGAGAAATGTGGGTCAGAGAAAATCAACAATTTTCATCCGATCCATCTAAACTCTTCCAAGACCCACCAAATACTGTCGACCATCCGCCCAAACCAGAGGAGGTCGAAGCATTTTGGAGAGAAGTCTACGAGGTCCAGCATCCACTTCAAGAAGA
The DNA here is from genome assembly GCA_932178445.1 of Andricus quercusramuli. Classification (NCBI taxonomy): domain Eukaryota; kingdom Metazoa; phylum Arthropoda; class Insecta; order Hymenoptera; family Cynipidae; genus Andricus; species Andricus quercusramuli. The sequence goes on along the minus strand of CAKNXH010060559.1, from coordinate 92,271 downwards.
CTCAAAGAACATAAATAGCTTCAAGGAGCTGTGCAATGCCCTCATAACACCTGAGGAAGAATGCCCACCTATCACTACCGAGGAGGTGAAAAACGTATTAAAAGGCATGAAGAACTTTCCCGCTCCGGGACCAGATGTTATCAAGACCTTCTGGTGGAAGAAGTTTCCTTCAACCCACCAGCATCTGGCCCGAATTTTCACCTCATATCTAAAGTCGGAAGAGCCTATTCCGGAGTGGTTGGTGGAAGGGCGCACAGTGCTCCTGCCTAAGACGGGCAACTTAGCTGACCCTAAGAATTACAGGCCAATAACTTGTCTGAACACACTGTATAAGATCTTCACAGCCATGCTAAATGATAGGATTCTTCGGACAATTGAACCTGTGTGGCGAGAGATGTATGAACAACGTGGCTCGAAGAAAGGCGTAGCAGGATTTCGGGAGAACCGGCTCATCGATAGATGTGTCTGTAAAGATGCAGCATCCTATCAACGATCTCTATCGATGGCCTGGATAGATTACCGAAAAGCTTTTGATTCAACCTCCCATAGACTTATCATCTGTCTGTTGGAAAGCTTGAAGGTTCATCACGCATCGTGAGATGCATAGAGAGATTAATGCCGCTTTGGAAAACCAGATTTTCCATCTTATCTGGAAAATATCGTGTGATCACTAACAGTATCACCTTTCAGAGAGGTGTATTTCAGGGCGACACCATGAGCCCTCTCCTCTTTTGCTTCACATTATTGCCACTATCTCTCGCACTTCGCCATTCCGAAGGGTACCTCTGTGGCACACCTGGAAATCGAAAGGATAAGGTAACTCATGTATTTTACATGGATGATCTTAAGCTCTATGCTAGAAATCAAGAGAAACTACATCTAGCTCTAAAAATGGTCACAGAGTACACTCAAGAGATTGGAATGGAGTTCGGGTTAGAGAAATGCGCCAAGGTTAATTTGAAGAAAGGAAAACTTAACGGCATCCTCGAAGATCCTGAACTCGTTGACAGAAGCGCTATACGACACCTTTGCGCTGGAGAGACCTATACATACCTGGGCGTGCCACAAAGCCGCATTCAGGGCGTAACATCTATAAAGGATACTCTCCGATGCAGATACAAACGTCTTCTCCGACAGATATGGTCTTCCTAACTGTCGGCGAGGAACAAAGTATCTGCAACGAGCATGCTTGCCGTCCCAGTAGTACTCTATTCATTTGGAGTAGTTCCATGGACGAAGGACGAGCTCAGATCCCTCGACATCGGGTCCCGAAAGGTTATGCACATGAACAAAAGCATGCACCTTAAGTCTTCTGTTCCACGACTTTACATCTCACGCCGTCAAGGTGGTCGTGGAATACTGAATCTTGAATGTCTTCACAACAGGATTATTCTGGGTACAGCACATATTGTCGCAAATGGACAAGATCCTCTTCTTGAAATGGTCAGAAAACACGAAGAAGTAGGCAAAGGGTCGTTTCTTCACAAAGCAGCAGAAGAGGCTGCTGAAACACTCGGCCTTTACTTCAATATCAGGGGTGAGCGAAATGCATCAAATCTTATCCATCTTAAATACTCACTCCTGAAGGCCCGGATTAAGAAAGCACGGGAGAAAAACTTCCGCGAAGAGCTCCTCGACAAGAAGATGCACGGCACCTTCCACAGAAATGTGGATGATCAGTCGATGTCGTATGAGCTGACGTTTGCTTTCCTTAGATCACCCGGATTGAAGTCGGGCACAGAGGGCTTCATTTTGGCATGTCAAGATGGTGTCATTTCCACTCTAGCATACCGTCGCCACATTTTGAGCCAAGATATTCCCGATGATAGCTGCAGAGCGTGTCATGAACACCCCGAGCATCTAGGACACATACTATCTAGTTGTCCAGCTCATGCGGGAACAACCTACATCCAAAGGCACAATGCGGCACTGAGAGTGCTTTATTACCATCTCTGTCACTCTTACGGCATTAGCCCAAATTTCTCTCCGCTGAACGCCCCTAGAGAAATAGAGTCAATTGTCGAAAATGAGAAGTGCCGCATATATTGGAACTTCATATTCTCGACAATTGTTTCTGTTGCGCACTCGAGGCCTGACATGGTTCTTCTTGACTTCGAGAAACATACCATGTTCGTTATCGAATGTGTGTGTGTGTGTTTGGGATTGTTATCCAACAAAATGAAATACGTTAAACCAAAGAGTTCTGTATCTTCTTTAAAGGTTACATAAACGACATACAGATATGAAAATGACAGAGTTTAGCAAGGTTCATCTTTATCTTTTAAGTTCTTCATGTTCATATTTATGAACAAATTGCTTAACTTGACGGACTCACATGTCTATAAATATATTTCATAATTTATTTTAAGAATTGTAAGCGTTTTAATAAAATTTTATTAATTAAAACCTCAATTGTGGAATTCATTTTAAATTACTATTTGGATTAAAAGTAACGTGCGAAAACCTGGCTAATTTCTTTAGTGGATAGTGACTATTTAATTTAGTAGTGTTTAGTGTTACTAATTTATTTGTCAACGATCCACCAATTCATTCAGTTAGTTCTTGTTACTACTTGAATGAGTAACTTTTGACTAATTCATAGTAAACGACTTTGCACTATTTGAATTAGTCAGAAATGACTCTCAATTAGTGAGATTCAACAAATTCAGAATGAGAGAGGATACTAAGAATTTTTTATGGTATGCAAGGCAAACCAGTACCAGACCTTGGTCTGACTTGAATCTCAAAGCGATAAGAAAAAAATGACTATTTTAATAGTGTTTATTCATTATTATTTTTCTTGAATACGCATTAACTTTTTTTCATTTGATCTAATTGGTTGTGGGGATATACGCTTAGCGTATATCAAAAATTATAGATATATCATATTATTGTAATTAACAATAGAATTAAGAATGACCACCAAAGGCAAAACGAAAGAATAGAACTTCTTTCTTTTTGCAATGTAGAGCAAAATTGATAAATGCTTTAGTGAATAAGTTAGTTAACAGGGTTTTTTTGGTTCCAAAATTTCATAGGCTATTTTAAAGCCAAATAATTAACATAATTCTTGAACTAGTTTAATCTTATCGCACAAGTTATATAATCTTTTACGTTTCAGTGTAAGCCCATTTCACATTTTTTATTATCGTCATCAAAATTATTATTATTATTTGTATCTGATTGTAAAACTGTCGAGGTGGCTTATAGAATCATACTTAACCAATAAAACTGTGCCGATGACAAATATAAGATTAGAATCTATTTATCAGTTGGTAAGAAATTTATTTAAGTCTTTCAAGTTAAAATAAGATTGATGAAATAAAATTTTCCATGAAATATTTTCTGATAAACTTGTTTTTATAGGCTGATCGAGGTCATTGACATGTAATGGCTATGTATGTCTATGCTGGTAAAGTTATTGCGTCATAGATAAATAATGGCTATTAAATATCAGCTCACAGATATTTTATGGCTATTTGATGGACATGTAATCGCTATGTAATGGGATTAGTAATGGATAAGTAATGGAATCATTACATTATATTTATTTAATATTATATTATTGTATTATTATATTCACCAATTGAATTGAGGATGACCAACAAAGTGGAAACGAAAGTATAGACAGCCCTCATTTTCTCAGAGTACAGATAAAACTGATTAATGGTTCAATGAATAATTTGGTTAGGATACAATATAATTTCCTTCAATGAATACTCGAGTGCTTCATGAGAGTAAACATATATACAAGCAGTTGTTATCTAACTTTTAGGTGAAATAACGACACTAAAGGCGTCATTATTGTCCTTTCAAGATATTTCTATCACTTTACATCTTTTATTGCCATCATTATGATTATTACATTTTCATCTAAGCGAGAAGGTCTTGGTTCTGATGGAAACCTAATTTTCTACTCTGTTAAAGGAAAGGATACGCAAAATGATTCATCTCAAAAGGATGAACAAATTCACTTTAGATGTTGTTTTGATAAGACACTGATGCACGTATCTTAATTTTTTGGTATCATCAGGTAACAGATTAAGGAAAGGTGCAGGGCTAGGATCATGCGAAATTTTCGACTTATTTGAAAAAAATTCAACTTTGTGAAGTTCAATGTTGAACTACTTTGTGAAACATTAATTTTATCAATTTAAGATTCACCTCTTTGGTTGAAAAATTAACTATCTTTTTGATAATTAATTTCTTTAACTGCGAGTGTAACTATCACACTACTGGTTGAAAACTAATCATTTATAGCTAAAAATTCAACAATTTCTTTTTAATTTATTCCTTTGTTTTGAATTTGTCTTTTTTGTCAGTGAACTGATCTTCTTGCTTGAAAATTTAACTACATGTCTGAAAGTTGAACTACTTTGGTAACATGTAATTTTATCAATTTGTGTAGAAAATTCAAGTTTTTTCTATTATCTTCCACTGTGTGCGCCGCTGTGAGGTATTATTAATGTTTTAAATGATTGCCAAATGTTTTTCACAAAAAATATCACTCTAAGCTCCCATGAGCCTTGTCCTGAATTCTAGAAAATGATCACTTGCTATTTTTCATTTTTTGGGGCATTGTTCGGACATAATGCAGGAGAATTGAGACTATTAGAAGGGTCAGAATTTAAATTTATTTATTGGGCTCTTTGTTTATTTATTTAGAGATGACTGATTTTTAATTTTCAAACCGTTTGCACAAGTAGTTTTTTCTTTCATTTTTTCGATACACAGAAAGAAAGAAGCCTTAAGAATCATAATACACTGGCATTGTAATGTAATTACCGGTCACATACATTTTGATCTGCATTCGGATTAGAAAGAATATTATTTTTAGTTTAGATATTTTTAAATTGAATGAATGGTGCACTGACTGCAGAGAATCATTACTTTTAAATTAAATAATTTTTTAAGTTGAAAATTTTTTGTAAAAATGAGAGTTTGTCACTCACAATACTCTTATCTGATTATTAAACTGTTTTGGTGGCTCACAACATTTGCGTACCTATACCAGTACAAGTGTACTGATGACAAATATGAAATTGGAATCTATTAATCATCCAGTAAGAAAATTACTTGAGTTTTTCAAGGCAGAATAAGATCAGAAATACACGTCTCTAAAAAAAGTCCTTTTTTCGGTCAGGTTATTTTTTTTACATAATGAATCATCTGATCTACATTTTTCATGAAATCCGACAAAACCTTGTCAAATAATTCAAAATCTTTGCAGCCTAAAAAATCTTTTCAAATTTCTGCAATCACGAGAAATCATACAGAATCATTGTAAATCGCTTGAAAAGCCCTAAAATAATCAGAATCTTCTATAAATCTTCAAAACCCTCTTAAACTTGTTCAAATTTTCTTACAAATATTCAAAAACTACTTCGCACTGCCAGGAGTGAAAAAATTTGATTGTAAGTTTATCGTTTTAGTTGGAAATTCCACTCTTAAATTTTGCATTAAAAAATAATATTTTTCGGTTGAAAATTGAACCAATTTGTGGGAAGTTGAACTGCTTTACTAAAACTTTTTAGTATTTCATGAACAAGTGATATAAAGAATGACATAAATAATAAATTATAGATGAAAAACACTGTCGATATCACTGGACAGAGGAAAATCGATTTTCTCTTAATCTTTCTTGGATTATATTGTCAGAATTTTCCAGCTTTTTGTTTATAAAATCAACAAATAAGATCGAAAGACATTGTTTTATGATCTTCTACTTATTGTCGATTAAAGAATGTAATACAATTTTATTTGTTATTATGATTTTTTATAACAAATAGTATTAATCATCAATCATTTTGACTTGCACACAGCCCTGCGCATAAAATCTAAAACATAATTAGAGTAGGAAGGTTGTTTAGCAAAAAATAGACGAGAATAAATGAATCAACAATTGTTCTTTATTTGCATTGTCATGAAATTTTCAACAATAAAAATTCAAAAATCCCTTCCACGTATCAATTGTAAATTCAACAAAAAATTTTTCTGAGGAAACAGAATCGAAAATTAATCGAAAATTGCGTTCTACAATTCATCTCGAACGCAAAATCGTGTACCTCTATGAATTTTTAATGTTTGAAGAAAAAAATTTTGAATGACCTTATGGGGATTAGCAAAAGATAAGAGGAAAGAAGGTTTAATAACCATCATACATTGGCATTCATATCGTTAGTTTAATTTTGATTCTACCACAGATTACAACAAATATTATATTCTAGTTCATCTTTTTTTTATTGAATTAATGATACACATTTTGTAGAGAATCTACATCTGAAACTTCTTCCTTGAACCAACGTGGGGAGATTGAGTAACTTTTGCCAACATGACATTCCGTCTTTTCACTTGCGGTCATATTGTCAACTGCACCGCTTATCATGTTTATTTTTATTCTCGAATGATTTTTATCTGTCTTATATATTCCACAAAGAATCCCAGTATACTCCAGTATCGCAAAAACGTCACCATTAGATGTTGATAATACAATATATTCTCTGGTTGGCACGGGCACATAGATATTACGTCCTAATGACAATCGAAATGGTTTATCGGCAGAAATAACGTATCTTCGAAATTCGAATCGCCGGTTCTGATTCGTCTTGGGAATAAGCCGAATATGTCCAAGGTTTTCAAGCGCATATCCAAGTACTTCATGAGATGGAGGCCTGCCCGGAGGAGATCTGGCACGAAGAGGAGGCTCCTGAGGAGAAGTCAGTTCAGGTGAATGTTGTCTGGCAGAAGAAGAAGAACCGGGATGACGTTCGCCATCGGACTGTAGGGAATCGGATTTTGCAATAGCTTTAATAAAAAGGTTCGGGAAGATTGGATTCATTTTGCCTACTGGACAATCCCTTATTTCATCTGGTGTCAAATCATGAACTGCACCGCTTATCATATTTATTTTTATTCGCGTATGAAAATTATTTGTCCTATATATTCCACGAAGAGTCCCACTATAATCCAATATAGCAAAAATGTCACCATTTGATGTTGATAATACAATATATTCTTGGTTTGGCGCAAACAAATAGCTCATCTGATCCATTCGCATTCGAATTGATTTATAAATAGGAAAAAAGTATTTTCGGAATTCAAATTGCTTGTTCTGATTTGTGCAAGGAATAAGACGAACATATCCGAGTTGTTCTATTGGATATCCAAGTACATGATCAGAAGGAGGCCTACCCGGAGTAAGGTCAGGGGTATTTTGTTTGGCAGGAGAAGAAGAACCAGGATTACTTTCACCAATGGGATTTCGTTCGGGCTGTAGCGAATTATAATTTGCAAAATCCTGAATAAAACTTTGTGGGAAGATGGGGTGATTTCTGCCTACTGGACAATCCCTAATTTCATCTGCGTTCAAATTATCCACCGCGCCGCTTACCATATTTATTTTTACTCTTGGATAATGTCTTTGTGCCCTAAATATAGCACGAAGAACCCCGCTATATTCTAATATTGCAAAAATGTCACCCTTGGATGTTGATAATACAATATGTTCTTGGTTTGGCACGGGCACAAAGCAATTGTGTCTTACGCGCAGTTGAATCAATTTTTCGGCAGGAAAAACGTATCTTCGAAATTCGAATCGAAGTTTCTCATTTGTGTGGGGAATGAGCCGAATATATCCAAGTCGTTCAAGTGAATATCCAAGCACTTTAATAGAAGGAGACCTACTATCAGGAGACATGGACCTGGACCTAATAGGAGCATCCTCTGGGGAAGTCTGGTCAGGCGAATATTGTTTGCCAGCAGATGGAGAAGAAGGACCCCGATTACGTTCGCTACTAGGATTCCCATCGAACTGTGAACTGCATTCTGCAATATGACGTAAAAGATTCATTTTTTTTATGAGCACATCTTTGTCTAATCTCCTAGGCTGAATTCTATTTTTCTTTGCAGATAGCATCTTTCTGATGATTCAATCAAAAGTATGCGAAATAATTCTTGAATATACCAACTCCCCACCATACATTTTTCTTGTTAAATCAACATTTATTTTCCATAGAAGACGAGTGCATAAGCGCTTTGACAACCTTAATGACAATAAACAATTTTCTGCAATACAAAAACCTTCATAAAACTAACAGTTCTAAATATATCTAATTCTTCGACAAATATATTTTTACTCAGTTTTCACTGTCAAATAATACCAAATAATTTTTTATATATGCCAATAAAGAATTGAATTGCACTTATTGCAAAATTTTGTAATTAAGAGTTGAGCGGCAAAACTGTCAGGATAAAAATGATGAGGGATCACCTTGTTTGAATTCAACTTAACACAATTTTTTTATTTTTAGGATTTATTTTCAATTCGTTAAAATTCACCTAGAATTCTTTTTAACTTAATTGAATTCTTTTGAATTCAAAGGAATATTAGCTATATTAATAATACATACGTTAGTCATAGGCTTCCCGCCCGTATCAAAACTAAATTATTTTCTTGAAGATTCATCTTGTTTGCTTGAAAAGTCAACTACTTCATTGAAGAATTAACCATTTTGTCAAAAAATGCTCTCCTTTGATTGAACATTTAACTCTTTGTTTTAAGTCATCTGTTTGGTAGGCAATTGAAAAATTAATTTGTTTTAGGTTACACTATCTGGTTGTAAATGTATCTTTGTTAGTTAAAATTGATTTTTTTGTTACAAATTCACCTTTTTAGGTTGATAATTCAACTATCTCCGAACAAATTCGTCTTTGTGGGTTGAAAATTAAGCAATTTTTCACAGAGTTCAGGCAAAGTATGTAGCAATAAAAACAATTTATACAGGCAGTAAAGCGAGTGTAAGGGTAAATGGGAAACTGAGCGACTGGTTCGATATTATGCAAGGTGTGAAGCAAGGATGCGTTATGTCCTCGTGGCTATTTATCATATTCATGGATAAATGTCTAAGAACTGCCCTCTTCGACGAAGAAGGTGTAAATCTCGAAACCGTCAAGGTACGTGGGTTAGCTTTCGCAGATGACAAGATTCTTATGGCAGAATCAATCGAGGACTTGCAAAGAATGTTGAATAAACTAAATACAAGCATGGAGAACATGGGCCTCAAAATTAACGTGAATAAAACGAAAATCATGGTGTTTGAGGGAAAAAGCGAGAAAACAATGTGCAACATTGTCCTAAATGGTGAGGGATTAGAACAAGTTGACAAGTACGTATATCTGGGTAGCCTATTCACTAGCGACGGAAAAATAGATGGGGAGTTAGATAGGCGCATAAATAAGGGTAAGCAGGTTATCGGTAGAGCAGGATCCATCCTCAGAAATAAAAACATATCAAAAAAAGCTAAAATGGCCATACATAACTCTATCTTCGTACCAACTGTACTATACGGTAGCGAGACATGGACCTGTCAAGAAAAGGACAGGAGCAAAATCAACGCGATCGGCATGAAACCTCTCCGCATAATATGCGGGAAAACACTGATGGACAAAGTCAGAAATGAGACAATCCTCAAAGAATGTGGTACACAAGAGACACTAGTTGACATATGGGAAAGAAATCAGCTAAGGTGGTTCGGACATCTTGAAAGAATGAAAGATGAACGACTGACGAAGCAAGTGTATAAAGGTAAAGTAAATGGTAGAATGCCCAGAGGTAGACCGCCGAAAGAATGGTCAGAATCTGTGAATGAGACATTAATCCGAAGAGACGTAAGAAGCCATAGGAACAGAAGAGCTTGCGTGAAGAAATGCATGGACGTGAAGGAAGCTAGAGTAGTATGCCAGGACAGAAATGTGTGGCGACAAATAGTTTGTAAACAGAGTGACAATAGTGTGAATGGCGCCTGAAACAGAGACTTTGGATACTAATGGGCCCAAGTGGGGAACCATACATAACAATTTTGTGAGGTTCCTCACTTGGGGTGATCGCTAGAGAGATTGATCAGCAACCTGGGTCGGAGCAGTGTTGCGGAATGAACGTGTCATCTAAATAAATGACACGAGAATTCCAGATCGATCTAAAACACCTATCCCTAACACCTATAAAACTCCTATATACCTTATGCCCATATACCAACCTACTCTATACCTATTCACCTGTTTACTATTCCCCAACCGAGCAAGTCACGCCTACCCCGAAAGGGAAATGGCTTAATGGTATAATAATAATAATAATAATAATACAGACTGCCTAGGCATTAAATGTAATGCCCAGAAGAGACCAGGCAAAGTGTGTAATAAATGTTCTCCATTTGAGCTGTTTTTTGTTTTTTTGAAACCTTCATTACTTGGTGATTTTGAAGATAGTTTAGATGTATTTTTTCAAGTATTTATGATAAGACGTATTTAAAAAATATATTTTTTGAAAACAAAAATGTAATAAATTTTTCGATTTTTCAAAAACAAATATTCAAACTCGATTCTTGAAGAAAATCTACTTTTGATTTTCTTCAAAAAGTTTTTTAAAGATAGTTTACGATGTGCTCTAAAATCCCTGTAAGTATAAAAATGAGATCTCTCTTACTTTTCGAGGAATAATTGAAAATGCATTCGAATATTTTCTCAAATTTCATTTGTTCGAATACGAATTAAAACTCATCCATTAAATTTCATCCGCAGAAATCTATTTCAGATGGTCCCAAAGAGACACCTAAAGTGAAAAATTGGGTTTTGCTAGCTTTTAGCGCTAATCATTTGTAACCCATAAAATACTACTTTTTATTAATAATAAGATGTTCATATGAATTGTTTAAACAATCTATTATAGTTTTTAGGAATTTTCACTCAGAATAGAGGTCGAAAGTCGCGCTTTTTCCGAATTTTTAACTTATTTCCAACCTTTCAATTAGAGGGAAGTGATAACTAATCCATGTTGACAAAAATATTTGTTTGGACAATTGAGTATTATTTTTAATAATATTACTTTGAATACTGCTAGAAAGTTGCGTTTTTTCTGAAATATTCAACTTTTTTCCACTTTTCAATTAGTGTGTGGTAATAATGGATACAGTTTAACATATCTAATGTTTTGTAGCAAATTGTTATTGTTTATAACTATCTTCATCTATTGTAAAGCTAGATAGTTGCGGGGTTTTTCTAAAATTTACAACTTATAGTTCGAAACCCGCAACAAACTATCATGATCAAGAAAGATAATTATAAAAAATAGTAAGCTGTTAAAACAATTATGTTTAATTCAATTTTTTATTGGTTCGCTCATACTGAATAGTTGATAATGCGAGAAATAATTCGGAAGAAACTGCGACTTTATAACTTTATACTAAGAAACAATTGAAAAGAACAATTTTAAATTATTTAAATAATGTATGTAAAGAACTAATTATCAATGAAAAGTTGTATTATGAATCATCCGTATAAAAAAACCGCGCAGAAATCATAATTAGCGCCAAAAACTCGCAAACCCGAATTATTCACTTACAAGTCTTTTCTGGGACTCTTCAAAATAAACCTATGGGGGTGATATTTGAAAAAATAATTTTATTGGTATTTTATGGCTAATTGTGAAGTGAAATGTTGAATTTCAATTTGATATACCTAATATTAACGATTCTGAATAAAATTCACAAAAACGTACAGGTATGAATTTGGACCACCATATTCTTGCCCTGATTCAAGACCTTTTTTATAAATGTGAAAGTCTTTAAAAAATAGCAATTTTGATAATTCAAAAAAATCAACTCTAGTGTTGAATAAAAAATGGCTAAAATAATTTGTTCTAAATTGCCTGTAACAAATCTCTTGAAAATTTATTGAGTTTTCATTCAGAAAGAAACGTCAAAGTCTGATAAAAATTGTAAATTAAAAATGGATGATACTATTCAAGATTTCTCAATATAGCAAAGTTTATTTTGAATATTCCTGCAAATGTAAACGTGTCTTGAATGCTGTAAGCGTTCGTATATTTATCATGCACTTCTTTAACTGCATCGTTATATTCAAAATCAAGATTATATACTTTACCTATCTCGCGCCGGGCATTATATACAATGCCTAGGGATTATACAGAATGCCTGGGCAATGTATATAATATGTAATCGATTACATACACTTTGCCTGAAATAGCCAGGCATTATATATCATTCCTATAGCTATCATATATAATTCCTGGATTATATACTTTGTCTGTAACATATGTATGTTTTCAGTGCGAGTTGTAGGAACCGACTTTAAGTGCCGTTTTTCAAGTTCGCTAGTATCACAGAACATAAAAGTGTGAATGAAATCGGTCTGGAAATTAGGGCAACAAATTTTTTAAAACATTGCACTTATTACATTCTCGTTTAAAAAATAATTGCACTTTTCGCGGTTGAATGAAAACATATTTTTCGTGACTGAGAATGATGCACTTGACATCTTTTTTGAAAAGTCGCCATATTCGCACTACGATCTTAATCATAGTTCGCAAGTTGTAGGTATTTATTTATCGCATTAGAAATCTGGTTAATGCTTTGACCTCAAAATGAATTTGATGCCTATATTTCGTTTTGTTCAAGAAAAACGATGGTTGTTGTGTAAAATTCTATATTTTCACATGCGAAAAATACGTTTTAATTCGCTAGCGATGAATCTTAGCATTTTTAAAATAATAATTGAGTAAGCAAAAAGTTATTTTAAATCTGGTAACCTAATTTATAGCTCGAATTCACTCATACTTTGCCGTTTTTCTATTGCTGATAACAACGTAGAAGACGGCAGCTATAATTTCATCGTAGGATAAAATTGCGCTAAATAGAATCTGAACCTTAGTAGCGGAAAATTTTACTTGCAACAAAATTTAACTTTGTTTTCTTCTGTGATGGAATGGCCATGTATTTCTGAGAAGTAATCATTTTTTATGTTAATATACAAATGGCTATTATATAACTATGAGCTGGAAATGTGGGCTTTGGTGTTGCTCCACATGCCTGAGAGATAGCCAGAGATAGATGTATATATTATATAAATATATAATATATAAATATATATAAATATAACAAGAATTATAGACGTATTATATTATTATATTCACCAATAGAATTAACGATGACCGCCAAAATCAAGACGAAAGTATAGACCATCCTCATTTTTGCAAAGTAGAGAAAAAACTGATCAATGCTTCAGCCAATAATTGGTTAACAGCCTGTATCTAAGGAATATTCCATTGCATCATCAGAGTACAAATATGTACATAAGACATAAGTAGCTTTTATCTCACATATATGTGAGATAAAGACGATATCAGTGTCAAGATTGGCCTTTGCAGATAGTGATAAAAATTTTACATTTATTATTAGGATCATTATAATTATGACATTCTCATCTAAAATGGAAGGTATTGGTTTTATGTGAAAATTCAGTGTCGCCGATTTGATTTAAATTAGACTTTTTTGAACTCATTGATTGAGAAGTAATGTTTTTTACTTCAGTTTCTGTCTACCATCGTTGTCTGTCAACACGATAACTTTCGAAAAAATTAGCCGATTGCATTTTCCTTTGGTACACTTTTTAAGGCCTAAAGAGGGAGGCAAATTTTGCGAGCCAGCCGTTTTTGACGACCGGTTCTAGTTTGTCCATCGAAATGCTTTTTAAAAAATAAAAAATTCTATTTCCGGCTAAACTGTGTAATTTATGATGGAATATAATGCATACAATTGTTCATCTCAAAAAGATCCATAAATTTTCTTTAAATCATTCTTTGATAACACACATAGTTTTTGTTTTAATCGTGAAGTAAAAAAATATTAGTTCAACAATTTTGTCATAAATTTATATACCTTGTTTGAAATTCTTCTTTTTGATAATAAACGAATCTTCTTGATTAAAAATTCAAATGCGCGCTCTAAAGTTGAACTATTTTGAACTATTCTCGTGAAGAACGAAAAAGCTTTGAAGATTTAAAAATATGTTGAGAATGAATCTTCAAGAATTTAAGATAATTTTGGAAATTTTAGCAGAATTTCACATTTTTATATTTGTCAGTTTGTCCAAATTTCGTTGTATTTTGTTTCATTGTATTTTATATTTATATTATATATTATTTTCGTTGTATTTTCGTTGTAATTTGGTTGTCCTCCGACACTCGAGAATTCTTTTTATAATTTTTTTTTTCACTTATTGGGCCAACAGTTTTTCATAGTCAAAGATCAGAAAAGGTACATGATTTGGGTTTAGTTAGATTTTCGAATCATTTAATTATTTTATTTTAGAAACTGTCAATTAGTCCAAAATAAATTAAAATTTTCATATAAAAATATAATTTTTGTCACAAATTTATGAACGAGTTTCTTCTCCAATCGATTCTCGAAGTTCCGTCGTGCACAGAGGGTCGTTTCTTGAAAGACTCCACAATTTGTAGGCTGCAAATTGGGTCGAAAATTTGCAATTTTTCACCAAATCGACGTAGCAATCCCGCCTCTTGATGATGTCACTGCAGAAAATTACAATTTTATTATAGAAATATTTTTCTCATTATATTAAAAAAATTTTCTCCATGAATATTCTCATTATAGAGGATTAATATAAAAATCTCACCTGCAAGTTGACGATGGGAAATAATCATTCAGTGCATAAATAAGGAATCCAGCCATGTGATTAGTATATTTTCTCCTATTTTCCTTTTCAATAAAAATTTCGCATTTTTTAATTTCCTCAGGTTGAATATTTTTATGGCATTCTTCATCAGAATTGTAAATCGCCTCTGTAAATGAAAACTATTATTTATTGTTTTTGTCAATTTTACGCTGACTATCATTATCAATGTGAAGAGGAAAACTAATTTTTAATTCAAAATGAAAATTTCGAATAACTAATTATTTGTTGATAGTTATTCAGGTTATATAAATATAACTTTTTTAGGTTTGTTGAGAAAATTCGAAAATATTTTTGAAAATTTCAGATATATGTAGAAAAAGTATCTACAAAATTTATTTTAAAATTTCGGAAATATTTTCAAATTTTTTAAATATTTTTAATCTCTTTAGAGATTATAAAATTCTTAAATATCTTTTAAATAGACTAGAATGTTTCTTAAAATTTTTGAAAAACCTTTAAAAATAAACAAATTCATTACAATTTCTCAAAATTTTCACCGAAATTTTTAAAGGATGACTGAAGAATCCAGAAAAATAAAATTCTCAAAATTAGAAAACTGCTGTCGATTTAAAATTTCCGAATTGTAAAATTCTCGAATAATCAACTTTCTTCTTGAAAATTCATATTTTAGGCTAAATATTTAACTATGGTGTAGAAAATTCGTCATTTTGGTTAAAAATTCAACTATTTTGTTGGGAATTTCGTACTTTGAATAGAAAATTCAACTGTCTTTTAAAAAACCGTCTTTTTGGCCTGAAGATTAAATTATTTGTTTCAAAATGTTAGAAATTTAACGTGGTTAGAGTTTAATATTCTTTGTTTGAAATTTCGACCATTTGGTTCAAAATTGGTCCTTTTTTTGAAAATTATACTATTTGTTTGAAAATTCAACTATTCCGTGGAAAATTCGTCTTTTGTTTGAAAGTCAAACTATTTGGTTTCAAATACAATTGTTTGGTTTAAAAGAGATTTCTTTCTTTTTTGAAAATTCAACTACTTGGTTGCAAATTGATTTTTTAACTGGAAATTGAATACATTCAACATTGGTGGACGATAATTGATCATTTTTAGTTGAAGATTGAATCTTTTTTTTTTTTTTGAAAATTTATGTGTTTTGATTTAAATTCGTTTTTTTTTGTAGAAAATTAATCTTCTTGATTGAAGATTTAACTGTTCCATTCTTGGTTGAAGAATGATAATTTTATGTTTGATATTAAACTATTTGGTTGGAAATGAAATGGAAAGTGGGTGAAAAATTCAACTGCTTTTTAGGAATTTCACTTTTCTCATTTGAAAATTTTGTTTTTGATAGAAATGTTATCTTTTTTAGTTGAAGATGCGACTGTTTGGTTAAGAATTCATCTGTTTTATTTCAAATTTAACTATTTTGTCGAAAATTGGCCTTTATTATTAAAAATTCATCTTTTCGGGTTGAAAATTCAACTGTTTGATAGAAAAATTTGTCTTCTTGGTTTAGAATTCCTTTGTTTTGTTGGAAATTAAGTTTTCGGTGAAATACCAATATTGTCGAGTGGAAAATTCAACCATTTTCTAGGGAATTTGCCTTTTTCGTTTGGAAAATTCTCCTTTTTTGATAGGAATGTTATCTTTCTTGGTAGACATGTTATCTTTTTTGGTAAAAAATGCAACTCTGTGGTTGAGAATCAATCCTTTCTTATTGAAAATTCACCCACTTGGTTGAAAATTGAACTTCATTGACAAAAATTCATTTTTTTTCGTAAAGATTCATCATATTAGTTGAGAATACAACTATTTTCTTGAAAGTTTTATTATTTTGTTAAGAACATAATTTCCTTGTTAAGAATTCAATTATTTGTTGGAAACTGAACTAATTTGTTAAATGTTCGTATTTTTGTATAGAAAATTCGTACTTTAAGGTTAAAAATTCAGTTGTTTTCTATAAAATTCGTCTTTTTTACTTGAAAATTCAATTATATGATTGAAAATTCATCTTCGAAGGTCAGAAATTAAACAAAGTTGTTAAAAATTTAACTATTTTGTTGCAAATTTAATTATTTTGTTTCAAATTCAACTATTTACATGAAAAATAATCTTCTATGTTTGAAAATTCTACTGCTCAGTTGAAAATTTGTCTTTTTGGATTAAAAATTCATGATTTTGGGTAAACAATTTTTTTTCTGAAAATACAACTGTCTTCTAGAAAATTCATCCATTTGGCTTGAAGATTCGACTATTTGGTTGAAAATTAAACTGTTTGCAGTTAAGGGTAATTCCTTTTTGTTTAAAAATTCGACGATTTGGTTGAAAGTTTGACTTTTTAGGTTGAAAACTCTACTATTCGGTTCAAAATTCGTTTGATTTGCTTGAAAGATTTACTATTTGTTTGGCAATACAACGTTTTGGTCTGAAATAATTTTTTTTTTTTCAATTTAAAGTATATGGTTTAAAAAAATCATCTTCCTCAGTTGAAAACTCTTCTTTTGTCGTTTAAAAATCAACAGTTCCCTAAAAAATTCTACTTTTAGCTTAAGAGCTCAACTCTTTCTTTCAAAATTTATCTCTTTGGTAACAAATTTATCTTTCTTGGTTGAAAATGCAACATTTTGTTTGAAAATTCAATATATTTCGACTTGAAATCTTAAGCATTATACATATTGGGTTCGATATTTTGGGCCGAATAGTCTGTTAAAATATTATGTTTATGTTTGTATGATTGTATGTTTTGCCTGATGTTAGGCATTTATAAAATGAAATCGAAGGAACAATTTTGTCTGAAAAAAAGAGGGTGAGGGTGAAAAAAGTTCTTGAAATAGCATCTCGTAGATTTTGAACAATTCCTTATAAATTCATTTCCATTTGTGAAATATAATCCTTTTTTTTCTTCAAAGGTTTTACAAAATCAAATGATTAAAACATTTATATTTATATGCGAATTTTTAAAAACCAGTTATATATTTGTAGTACTCACGATATGTTATTTTGCTGCATAGTTCGTTCGTTATTATTTGCACCGTGGCTGCCATAAAGTCTTCATTTTCTCCCTCAAATAAAATTTCTGGATGACATTCCATAAAGAACTTACGTTTATATTCTAGTACGGTCTTAACTGTATGCTTCAGATAATTAGCATCCATCAAACAGGTTTTATAGATTGCATAAATCATGTCAGATTTGGCTGCATATTTCATTTTTGAAACAATTTCATCCCTGAATTCTGTAAATTCAATGTGAAACAACAAGTACTTCTCTTTGCCTTCGGACATAATTTGTGTCACATTTTCCGGATTACATGAGTGATTTTCGTATTTATAAAGCCAATTCATCGCATCTCGATATGAACCAAGATTTCCGTTCAAATGAGTGGCGATATGATCTGCAAAAAATAATTATATGATAATAAGGTGATATCCGCTGAGTATATTTATAATTATAAATTATACTCAGTTAACATCAAAAATTCTTCTTTCCTTCGTTGACAAAGCATTCTAACCTGAGCTGTCAGAATACTTGGAATTCCGTGTCGCGCAGCCCCGAAATAATATTAAAGTCTTTCTGGCAACTTACAGCGCAAGCGCGGTACGCTGCTCGTCCGACGCTTGTGGAAATTTGACGTAGCGAAAGCGAACCAATCGCGCGGAGCCCCCTCCCAGCGACATCGACGAAACGATCCTTGCTAGTGGACCTCCAATCGCCTGCTTCGCGAGTGGTGCGCCGCCGCTGAAGCGAAGCCCATAAAAGTACGGTCTGCGAGACCAAGAAGACAGATCTCCCACGGCTTCGGCCCAAGCCACATGTCCGTGATTTCTCCGCTCCAACCATTGCCCGAGCGAAGAAGATCCAAACCAAGGACTCCCCTCCCAGGATCTCTATGGATTCCTCCCGACTGGCACATCGTCTTTATCACATTCCCCACAACTGGACCACCCATTACACTCGCTGTGCCCAGTAGCCTTTTTTCGAATCCAAGGTACGCGATACCCCCCCGCCCCCCACAAGTTACATCTCAAGCTCAAAAATCCCAATAACGACACGGCTAGAATAAGATGTGAGCTTCCAATGTAAATAGTATTAGCAATAGACCTTCATTTTAATTTTAAAATTCCTTTGCTTTCCTTTTATAATTTGGTTTTCCTTTTCCATTTCATTTAATAATTTTTGAATCAGTCTCAACCCACAAACTGACCTCAAGGGATACGTTTTTGTACCTCTTTCAGTTAAAACATTAATTAATTGAAATTAAACAAAAAATATAGTAATTAACAACCTACTTACCAGGTACATCCATAGTACGGGAATAAATTATGCATGTCAGACCTGTGGATGAAGTGTTATTATTTATGGGAATCTTTATTGAACATCTTAATGTTATTTGATATCAATTATGAAATATTGTTTTAAAAAATATACTGAAAGTTCGCTCTGAGCCAATTAGAGGCGAAAATGCTGATTCTTAATTAAATTGACGCCTTTTGTTATGCAAGGAATCTCTATTCTCATCAGAGAATAACATAACTTTCTTACGTCTTTTCAGACTGTATGGAGATATGAATTAAAAATTATTTTTAATAATTTTTTTCTAAAAAAAAATCTTCTTTCGCTCCGCTGGGAATCGAACCTCAGAACCCAGCGGAGAGAAAGTAGAACATCTTTAAAAACAAAATTATTATTTATTTTTGTCGGGTATGAATTGTGTTCTTTACAATATTGAACTTAGATTTTTCAGAGATTTTTATATTAATATTCAAAAGTCGCTCAAGGTAATTTCCTTGATAAAACGTTAATCAAATTTAATTGTCCCTAGCTTTTTATAGTGAAACAGTGTCAATTTATGAATTTCGACAAAAAAATTAGTCAAGTTGTTTGATAAATGTTCGTCATACTATTTGAAGGAAATTCAAGGTCATTTCGCTAAAATGGCCTTTTTGTAAATTGTGATAATGAAAAAACAGTGCTAACACTTGCCCATTAGATGGTAGTTTATTGCAACTAAGTTTTCCTCTTTCTTTTCTGAAAAGTAAATCATTATCCTTATGCACTTATGATAATTAATTATTCGTAATTACAATTTGACAACTAAACTTGATCATATATTAATAAAGCTACAATCATCTATTGTTGTCAACGGTTTTTATTCTTAGCTTCAAGCAAAACTTCAAAAAATAACTATCATGAAAAATAACAGCAATTTTGAATTACCGTTTTTCGCGAAATAACCTTGAATGACCTTGAAGTAATATGACACAGTTATTAAAATACTTGAATGATTTTTCCGCAATGAATAAATTGACACTGTTTCTAAAACAAAACTAGAAAAAATTTAATTGAATCAACATTTCCTCAAGAAAATGACCAGGAATGAATAATCAATAGCGTCAATATAATTAAAAATGAACACTTTTGCATTTTTTTAAATTCTGAAGCAAATCAGAGGTCATTTTCTCGGCAAAAGAAACAATCTGTAGGGGTGCCAAGTTATATTATTAAAAAAAACCTACCATGTATTGATGAATTGCGTGACTATGACTTTTAGTGCCTGTTTTCGGGTTTTCTATTAATAAAGATTCGACCATTTGGTTGAAAATTCATTTTTGTAAGTTTTAAACTAATTGTATGTAAATGCAACTGTTTGCTCTAAAATTTATTCGTTCGTTTTTAGAAAATTCAACTATTTGTTTAAAAATTAACTTCTGAAAGTGAAAATTGAACAATTCCTTTATTATTGGTTGAAAATTGATGGTTTTTACATTAAGATTCAATAATTTCTTTGTTAATTTATGTATTTTGTTGTGAATTTGTTTGTATTTTGGCATAAGATTAATCTTCTTCATTGAAAATTTAACT
This sequence comes from Andricus quercusramuli, assembly GCA_932178445.1. Classification (NCBI taxonomy): domain Eukaryota; kingdom Metazoa; phylum Arthropoda; class Insecta; order Hymenoptera; family Cynipidae; genus Andricus; species Andricus quercusramuli. The sequence continues at coordinate 71,901 of CAKNXH010060559.1, read as the reverse complement.
GTTCCATTATTGGTTGAGAATTAATCTTTTTTATTTGGAAATACAATTATTCGCTTGAAAGTTCAAATTTTTGATAGAAAATTGGTCCTTCGAATCGAAATATAACTGTTTTATTGAAAATTCGTGTTTTTAGGTTGAAAATACTATTATTTTCGTAGAAAATTCGTCTTTTTGGCTCAAAGGCCAACTGCTTAGTTGAAAATTTGTATTTTTTTATTGAAAATTCTATTATATCGTGAAAAATTTATCTTTTTGGTAAAAAATGATGTTTTTGATAAAAAAAAACTCCATATTTTTGGAATGGAAAATTCAACTATTTTCTAGGGGATTCACTTTTTTTATACGAAAATATTTTTTTAGTAAAAATGTTACCTTTTTTGTTTGAAAATGGAACTGTCTCATTCAGAATTATGTAATCTATTTCGATTGAAAATTCAAATATTTTTTGAAAATTGGTATTTTTCATTGTAAATTTTTAGTGTTTAATACAACTTATGAAACTTTATTCTTTCATACAAATCAATTAAAGTTTTATAACTGTTAAATGTATTAAGCTGTAATATTATTAACATCGCGAATATGACTTTTAGTGACTGTTTTTAGTTTGTTTATCTATTAATAAATATTACGATTTTTCTGCACAATCAATTTTGTGGGTAAAAATTTTCAATATACGAGAAAAATTTTATTGTGAAATATTTTTTAAAAACAACAATTTGTAATGTTAGATTTCATCTCAAAAGATCAATTTTAACTTCTGAAAATTGCACATTATGTCGAAAAAGAATTCGGAATATTTTTAAAAAATCTTTTTAATTTTGCAAGAATGAAAATGTTCTAGGTTAACTGAATTATTTCAAAATATATTTCAAAGTTTTGAAAAGATTCCAAAATATTTTGAATCCTGAAAGGATTCCAAAGTATTTTAAACAGAAGGTTTTTTTTTTGAAGATTTCGAAGAAAGTAGTTTTTTAAGAATTTTGCAAGAATTCAAGAAAATGAAAAGAATATTAAGACTTCTGCGAGAATTTCTAATAATTTAATAACTTGAAAAATTGATGTTAAGACAGAATTGGAGAAGATTTTAAAATATTTAAGATTATTTCCTAATATTTTGAAAAAGAATGTAGATGATTTTTAAGCAAAAATGTTCAATTTCGCAAGATTACAAGCTTTTTAAGAGTTTTAATAATATTCCAAGAAAATAACTAATAACAAGATTTCAAGGCATTTCAAACATTTTCAAATTGTTTAAAAAACAGTCCTAGATATTTGAAGGCGATTTCCCTATTTATGCAGATTTTTTTTTAATTTTAGAAAAATTCAATTAACTTTCAATGTTATTTAGGGGACGACTAAAAAATTCCGCCGAAAATCCCTCCACTGGATAATAATATATATTAATATTAACTTTAGCAAAAAGGCTCTTAGTAACTATTTTGAGGAAAATTTACATTCAATATGATTCATATAGAAAACTTGGAGTATTTTTAAAATATCTGTTTTATTTGAGAAAAAAGTATTTACAAAAAAAAATTGATTGTTTAAAATATGAGTCTCTTCAATTTTTCTATATTATTTGTTCATGACTAAGAATGCAAAGTAAAAATTCAGAAAAAACCGCAACCATTTTTTCTGTCAAATTAATAAAAATATTAACTCACTTCAAGTTTAAAGTGGGCAAAAAGTTCAACATTTCAGAAAAAAACCGCAATTTCTAGGATTATTCAAAGAGAATTTTATTAAGAACAATAATGAATTGTTTAAACGGCTATTTTCTCTAACATTAAGTAACGAAAAATTAATCGACGAAAAACAATGTCTTCAACAGAATAGTTGAATTTACCAAAAATAATTAGATTTCTAACAAAATAATTAAATTTCGAATCAGATAGTTAAATTTCCAGCATGTAAAGATGCATTTTCAATTAAATATTTGTCTTTTTGTCTTCAAAATTCAAATAATTGCAGACAAAAAGTCAAGTTTTTAGAAGACAGTTGAATTCTCATCAAAAAATTTCATTCTCAACCAAAAAGATTGCTTTTTTAACTTAAGTGGTAGATTTTCAAGAAAAGAGTAAAGCTTTTAACCTTAGAAGTGGAATGTTTTAGAAATCGTCTTTTGAATTGGAAAAGATGAATTTTTGACAAGATTGTTGAATTCTTAGTTAAAAAGTTGATCGTTCAACAAGCAAGAATACTTTTCTACTAAAAAGACGGCTTTTTATCAAAATATGTAAATTTTCTACCAAATATTTGAATTTTCAACAAACAAGATTAAGTTTCTACCCAAAAAGACGACTTTTCAACTAAATATATACATGAATTTTCTACCAAATAGTTCAATTTTTAGTTTGTACAATATACATCATACAGAAGTTTTAATCAAAAATGTATGGAATAGTTAAATTTTCAGATAAAAACTCTGACAAAAAAAAATAACTTTGAACAAAAAAGATGAATTTTTCAACTTGTCCAATATACAGGATAAAGTCTTAACAAAACATGGATTAGTTAAATTTTCAGATAAGAAAAGATTTTTATAAAAATTAATTTTCAACCAAAACGATGAATTTTGAATAAAATACATGATTTTTTAACAGAATACATGATTTTTAACAAAATTATTCAAATTTAAAGCCAAAAGACAAATTGCCTACGAAGAAGTTGAATGTTCTACCCAAAAACAACATCTTTCAACTGAAAAGCTTAATTTTCAACCAAATGGTTTAATTTTCTATGAAATTGTTGAATTCTCAACCCAAAAATATTAATTTTCTTCAAAACAGTAGAATTTTTAACATAAAAGTTCATTTAAAAGCAAGTAGTTGCATTTTCGAATATATTCATAAATCCCAAATACGAAAAATTATGATGTAGTTCAAGTTCAAGTCAAATAATCGACTTTTTATTTAAAAAAAAATTAAATTTCAACGAAGCATTTAACAGTTGATATTTCAACTGAACAGCTGAATTTTTAACGAGAAAGGAGAAATTTTTTATCGAAAAGTTAGACTTTCAACTAAAAAAAATAAATTTTTAACAAAGTAGTTGCATTTCTGATAAAAAATATTACTTTTTAACAATATAGTTAAATTTTCAAGAAAATAATTAAATATTTGAACAAATAATAGAACTTTTAATCTAACGATATGAATTTCAATCCAAAAATATAATATGTAGTAGCTTTTAATAAAAAAAAGAACTTTTACCGGAAAATATGTGTCACCTATTTTAGTTTTTAGCCTCCTTTTTCAATTTTTTAATTGATTTTTTGATTTTAATTTTGTTTAATTTTTTAATTTTTGTTAATGTACAATAAGCGTAATGTGCTTATTCATAGTGCAAGAAAATAGGAAGCCAGAAGAAAGATTAGAAAAGCCTTCTTAAGGCCATGTGACGAGTGGGAATAGCCACATCGGGATGAAAATTATGGATAATAAATAAGAAGCACCGAGAAAGGTGGGTCTAGTCCTGAATTTTAATAATCATGAAAGAGGCAAACAAAAAATATTCACGAAAAAAACTTTTTCCATAATTATAAAAATTCAGGACGAGACCCACCTTTCTTAGTACTTCTTATTTAGTATCCCAAATTTTTCAACTGGATGTGGCGCTTTGTGTGAGAATAAGTTAGGAAATAATAAAAGTGCCGGTAAGGTAGGAATCTGATCAAATGACCCACTCATCACATGGCCTTAAGGCGCCTCGTCAAGCTTGATTTTTAGCCCATGTATTCGTTTTTCGCTGTTTCCTCCTACACGAAAGAATTGTTCGATGTAATATTTTAACCACATAATCTCAATGGCATAATACACAAAATGAAAGTCTTCGTTTTTTGAAAAATGGTCTAGTTTTTTTTTTTAATTAATCGAAAATGTGGTTCATTTTTGCGCCTGGAAGCGAGCAATCCCCCACCGGGAAAGTACCCACGGTGAACCCAAAACAGGCGCTCTGAATTAGAAAGGAAAATGTGGATATATTAAACCGTGAACTTTTTCGAGGATGCTTCAGCCCAGAGGGTCGGCCGTAACTAATTCGCCCTTTCCATTGTTGCATCGTGACACGATTCGAGCCGCTTGAACGAAATTGATAATCATTAAAATATGCAGAAATTGAATTTTAATATGCTGCATTAAGTTCTTTGCATAATAAAGAGACGATTAAAAAAAGATTTTGAAAAATCGGTTAACCCGTTTAATTTCGGTTGGGATTAGGAAAATCAGTCAATATTCTCAGTATCGAAGATAATCTTAAATAAAATGCAAAATTACCAAAACTCCCAATAGAAATCGAACGGGTTTACCGATTTCTTTCTATTTTTCTTTAATCGTCTCGTCATTATGTGATGAACCTAATGCAGCATATTAAAATTCAATTTCTGCATATTTTAATAATTATCTATTTCGTTCAAGCGGCTCGAATCGTGTCACGATGCAACAATGGAAAGGGCGGATTAGTTACGGCCGACCCCCTGGGCTGAAGCATCCTCGAAAAAGTTCACGGTTTAATATCCTCATTTTCCTTTCTAGTTCGAAGCGCCTGTTTTGCGTTCACCGTGGGTACTTTCCCGTTGGCGGATTGCTCACTTCCAGGCGCAGAAATGAACCACATTTTCAATTAATTAAAAAAACAACAAGAACATTTTTAAAAATACGGAGACTTTCTTTTCGTGTATTATGCCATTGAGATTATATGGTTAAAATATTACATCGAACAATTCATCCGTGTGGGAGGAAACAGGGAAAAACGAATACATGGGCTAAAAATCAAGCCTGACGAAGCCCCTTAAGGCGCTTCAACTGAGTCTCGCTTTCGCTTGATCCACTATAGCCTAAAAGGCTGAATTGTTGAACGTTATATTTTTACCACATAATCTAAAGGCAATAATACCGGTTTGGACAGAGAGCTTTTTCCGAAAAATGTTCTTGTTTTTTTTTTAATTGGAAATGGAGTGTGTTTTTGCGCCTGAACCCAAAAACAATGATAGACCACCATACACAATAGTCAAAGTGTTGCCGGTTTCAGGCGCAAAAAACACTTTTCAATCACAAAAAAAAAACAAGAAAATTTTCCAGAAAAAGATCTCTGTCCAAACCAGTATAATTGCCTTTAGATTATGGGGTAAGAATATTACCTTCAACAATTTGTCCTCTTAGACGTATAGTGGATCAAGCAAAAATTATCTACGTAATTTTTGCAAATTCGCAAAAAAATTCTCCGGAAGATTATCTTTTTAGTTATAAATTTTATTCTTTGGTTGAAAATTCAACAATTTTTTTTAAAAGACATTTTTTTTTTGCAAATTCAACTATTCTGTCAAAAATTTGTCTCTTTGGGTTAAAAATTCAACTGATTTCGTATAATATTATCCTCTTGTTTAAAATTAATATTTTGTTGCTGATAAGTCAACTGAAATCTTTTTTGGATGGAAAATATTTTTTCTAAAAATTTGACTTTTTAATTTAAAAGTTGACTTTTTTTTAGTAAAAATATTGCATCTTTCTTGGACAAAAATGCAACTGTTTTGTTGAAAATTCAACTATTTCCTAGAAAATTTACTTTTGCTTAAAATTTGTGTTTGTCTGTAGAAAAGACTATTGAAATCCTTCTGGATAAAAATTCAACTTACTGTATTTGGAAAGTGAACTGGAATTTTTTTCAGAGGAAAATTTAACTATTATAGTGAAGATTTTTTTTTGGTTGAAAATTCACATTCTTCAGCAGAAATTACATCTTTCTTGAATAAAACTTCAACTGATTGGTTCAAAATTCAACAATTTCGTTGAAACGTCATACTTTTTGGTTAAAAATTCTGCTGTTTTGTTGAAAAATTAACTATTTCATAGAAAATTTAATTTTTGTCTAAAATTCATATTTTTGTTCTAAAAAATGAACTGAAAGCTTCTCTGGAGGAAATTTTAATTTGAAGAAAAAAAATTGTTCTTTTTTATTAAAAATTCATCTGTTTTAGTACAAATTTCATCTTTTTCGAACAAAATTTCAACTATTTTGCAGAGAATTCAACTGTTTCGTTAAAAATTCATCCCTTTTGGTTGAAAAAATTTGTCTTTTTTTATGAAAATTTCAATTTTGTTCGTAGAAACTTACTTGTTGTTTCAAAAAAATCATATTTTGAGCTTAAAAAGTCAACTGCAATCTTTTCTTGATTAAAATTCAACTACTTTTTAAACATTTGTTTTCTTTTTTAACAAAAATTCATCTGTTTTAAGAGAAATTTCATATTTTTTGTATAGAAAATGCAACTATTTGGTGAATAATTCAACAGTGTTGCTAAAAAGTCATCCTTTTTGGGTAAGAAATCGTCTTTTTGGATTGAAAATTCATTTTCTTTCGCAGGAACTTTTTTCTTGGTTAAAAAATCATATTTTCATCGTGAAAAGTCAACTAAAATCTTTTTTAACCGAAAATTCAACGTTTTTTGTTTCAATTTATCTTTTTGATACAAAAATTCATCCGATTTGGTATAAACTTTTTTTTTATGATAATGCAACTTTTTGGTCAAAAATTCTTCTTCTTTGAGTATTCAACTATTTTATTTGAAAGATTTGGTGGAATCACTTTGCTGTGAAATCATTTTCTTCGTTTGAAGAATTATATTTTTAGTTGAAAATTCATCTCTTTGGTTGAAAGTTTAACTATTTTCTTGAAAATTAATCTTTTTTAATTGAAAATTCAACTACTTGGGTAAAAGTAAAAGTACAGTGTTAAAAATTTATTTTTTTAATTGAAGGCTTATGTCTTTGGTTGAAAATTTAACTGTTTAGTGGAAAAGTCTTTTTCTTGGTTAAACATTAATTTTCTTGGTTCAAAATTTAATTTCTGTTAGGTAAAAATGCATCAGTTGGTGGAAAAATAATTTTTTGTTGAAGTCATATTTTTTGTTTATAAATTCAATTTTTGTAGCGAAAATTCGTCTTTTGGCTTGGAGGTTCAACAATTTAGGTAAAATTTACTTTCTTTAGTGAAAAGTCTTTATTAGTTGAAAAATCGTCTTTTTCGTTTTGAAAGACTTTTTTGTATAAATTTCATTTTTTTATTGAAATATAAACTATGGCACTTTTTGTTAGGCATTTATATTTTTGAGTTGAAAATTCAAATATTATGTTGAGAATTAATTTATTTTGTTGAAAATTCAAGTTTTTTGTTGAAAACCATCTTTTATAGTAGAAGAGACATTTTTTTTTTGTTTAAAATGAATTAATAAATTTTGAAAATTTTTAATTTTCGTCTGAAACACTGTTTTATTCCGTTTATAAAATATTCTAACTATTGCTTCTAAAAGTTCCGAAAATTTTAATTTTTAGTAACAGTAATTTTTTTTCCAATAAGTTGCTGTTGATACTTTTTTATCCACGTCACTATATTATTTTTTTACTTTTTAGTATAAAGTTTAAAAAAATATATTTTATATGTTTCATCTTCGAAGCATAAATATTTCAAAACATTGGCAAACGTTATGAATTTGTATTGAATACTTCTAAAGAATTAATATATATCGCAAGTTCTCAAATTTTCAAAATATTCAAATTACCTCTACATCTTTAAAAAGAATATACTACTCCACCAAAATTCGACAGTTTTTAAAGAATTTTTTTCTCTTGCAAAAGCATAATCTTTTTTGATTAAATTATATTCTTAAACATTGCATACTTACAAAGAATGAATACAGGTGCACGTATTAGATATTCCATTTTGAGTTTGAAAAATATTTCAAAACTGAAAAATGTTTTTGATGTTTTAAAGCTGTTTTAGAAGCAAGCGAATCTCGTGTATTTATTGTACTGAAACGACTTCTATAATTCACGCAATCCACTGTTTTCGTAATCATACGTTTATCTTACTGGGTGACACAATTTAATGGATTTTCTGCTTTAACCAGATATA
>CAKNXH010060559.1:28661-41426 GCA_932178445.1 Andricus quercusramuli | reverse complement strand
ATTTCAAACAAAATAATTAAATTGTTAACATAATAGTTGAATTTTCAACCTAAAAATATAAATTCTCAACAAAAAGTGTCATAGTTTATGTTCAATCAAAAAACATGGAATTTATACAGAAAAACAGTATTTTAAAACCAAAAAGGCGAATTTTGAACAAATCAAGGTTCTCACTAAAGAAAGAAAATTTTACCTAAATTATTGAACCTGCAAAGCGAAAGACGAATTTTCTCTATAAAAATTGAATTTATAAACAAAAAATATCTCTTTAACAAGAAATTATTTTTCCACAAAACAGATGCATTTTTACCATGAAAAATAAAATTTTGAACAAGGACAATTGTTTTTTTGACCAAAAAAGAAGAATTTTCAACTAAATAATATCGATCTTAAAAAAATGGAAAAGTTACATTTTCGGTTAAAAAATTAATTTTAAACAAAAAAAAAACTCTCCGCTAAACAGTTAAATTTTCAACCAAAGACATAAGCCTTCATTGAAGAAAATAAATTTTTAACAATGTAGTTTAACTTTCACCCAAGTAGATGAATTTTCAATTTAAAAATAATAAAATTCAACAAAATAGTTAAACTTCCAACCAAAGAGATGAATTTTCAACTAAAAATATAACTCTTCAAAAAAATTATTTGACGACAAAATGGTTCAACCATATATTTCAAATAAAATAGTTGAATACTCAAGCAAAGAAAAATAATTTTCAACCAAAAAGTTGCATTTTCATTAAAAAAAAAATTGCTGCCGAAGCGGATGAATTTATAAATCAAGAAGATAAATTAAAAAAACAGTTGAATTTTCTGTTAAAAAGATTTTAGTTCACTTTTCACGATGAAAATATGAATTTGTAACCAAGAAATAGGTTTCTATGAAAAAAATTGAATTTTCAATTCAAAAAGACAATTTTACACAAAAAGGATGAATTTTCAACGAAATTGTTGAATTCTTGACCCAATAGTTGCATTTTTATCAAAAAAAGATGAAATTTCTCTTAAAACAGATGAATTTTCATTTAAAAAGAAAGCAAATTTCTTAAAAATAGTTCAATTTCCATCCGGAAAGGATTTCAGTGGACTTTTCAAGCTTAAAATATGAATTTTTTAACAGAAAATAAGTTCCTACGAAAAAAATTGAATTTTTCATCCAAAAAAACGAATTTTTTCAGCAAGAGAGGATGAATTTTCAACGAAATAATTCAACTATTTCGTTGAAAATCCAAGAGAGATGAAATTTGTACTAAAACAGATGAATTTTCAATAAGAATAGAACAATTTTTTTTTAAATTGAACTTCCATCCAGAAAGGCTTTCAGTTCATTTTTCAACACCAAAATATGAATTCTAAATAAAAATTAAATTTTTACGAAATAGATTTTTTAACAAAACAGTAGAATTTTCAACCAAAAGTATGACTTTTTATCAAAACAGTTTTATTTTCAACCAGTTGCATTTCTATCCAAGAAAGATGAAATTTCTATTGAAACAGATGAATTTTTGAATGAAAAAAAAAAATTCAAAAAAATAGTTGAATTTTCATCCAGAAAAGATTTCAGTTCTCTTTTTAACGCCAAAATATGAAATTCAACCAAAAAGTAAATTTTCTACAAAATAGTTAAATTTTCAACAAAATACCAGAATTTTTAACCAAAAAGTATGTCTTTTCAACAAAATTATTGAATTTTAAGCCAAACAGTTGGATTTTTATCAAAAAAATATAATTTCTGCGAATGCAGGTTAATTTTGAAATCAGAAAGATCAATTTTCAATAAAGAGTTGAATTTTTAACCGAACAGTTGCATTTTCATTCCAGAAAGATGAAATATTTCTTTTAAAACAGATGGAATAAAAAAAAAAGTTTAAAAAAATAGTTGAATTTTCATCCAAAGAAGATTCTAGTTCACTTTTCAATACCCAAATTAAGAATTGTAAACTATAAGTTAATTTTCTGCTGAATAGTCGAATTTTTAAGCAAACAGTATGACTTGTTAACAAGATTGTTAAATTTTCAACCAAACAGTTGCATTTTTGTATAAGAAAAATTAAAATTCTGCTCGAACAGGTGAATTTTTAAATCAAAAATACAAATTTTCAAAAAAAGAGGTGACTTTTCATCCAAAAGGATTTCAATAGACTTTTCTACAGAGAAATAAAAATTTTAAACAAAAAGTAAATTTTTTAGGAAATATTTGAATTTTACAAAAAGAAGAATTTTTTAACACAACAGTTGAATTTGCAAAAAAAAACTATGTCTTTTTAAGGAAATTGTTAAATTTTCAACCAAACAATAAGATTTATAACTAAAAAGATAATCTTTAGGAGAAAGTTTTTGCGAATTTGCAAAAATTACGTACATGAGTGAAGGACCCCCTACCCCCTACTGTAACAAATCGTAACAGAACGTCTCGACCCCCCCCCCCCCCCCCTTTGAGCTGTTACGTAATTTAAGTACGGTCCCTTTCATACTTCTGTTAATTTTAATTTTAATGAAATACTCGCATTCCAGTTACATAATTTTTCAAATGGTTTTGAGCTTGTGAAATGAGTATCTGAATTAAATTTTCAATATTTCAATAATTTAATAATTAATAATTTAATTTAATAATTTCAATAATTTTCAATACGTACATATGTTACATATGTACATACGTTTCAATTTTTTTGGAATTAGTTCAAAAGGATATTAATAATTCAAATTTTCAGAAAAACAATCATAAATCACATAAAGATTGAATTTTAATTTGTTTCGATTGAGTACATAAATTGATTATTTACTTCAAGGTTATCTAATTGCATATTGGCTATAATTTGTATAATAAAAGTTTATTTACATTTAAAATTCCTCCATTCCAATTACGTAATTTCTGTCAATGTTTGTGATGTTGTGAAATGATTATACGAATTCTATTTTCCAAATTATATAGACATACGTTTTAATTTTTTCTGGAATTAGTATAAAGGGTTATTATGAATTCAAATTTTCAGAAACACAATTTTAAATTGAAAAAATATATAAATTGAAAACTATTTAAATATTTCAATTAAAATAATGTTAAACATTATTTTATTATCAATTTTTTAAATTATCATTATACATATTATTCTGAATTTATTATATTAGAACTTACAATTTTTTGGAATCATTCAAAAAGCTTATTAATAAAATATTTATGAACGAATGTAAAAACTTAAAAAAAAAATATATAAAGTGCAAATTATTTCAATCTTTCCATGGCAATAATAGTTTGATGTTTTTATGTTGTAATCAGTTCAGTTAATTATTAGTCGATTCATTTTGTTCAAAATTTTAAATTAAATAAAAATGGAATTAAATTTGGTTTGCAATTAAGTAACATAAATTGATTATTTACTTTGAGGTTGTGTAATTTGAATGTGGGCTACTATTTTTATAATAAAAGTTTGATTTTTCTTTGAAATACCTCTATTGCAATTATATAATCCTTTTAAATGTCTGTGATGTTGTTGAACAGTATCTTAATTAAATTCTTAAAATTATATGTACAGTTTTTTTAATTTTGTTTGAATTTTTTTGAAAGGTTATTTTAATGAATTAAATGTATGGAAATGCAATTTCAAATTTGAATAAGAATATAATGTAAAAATTATATGTATGTTTGATTGAAAATAATTGTTTAATGCTTGTTATGTTGCAAACTGATTATTCAGTTATTAACTTATTCCATTCAAACTTACATTTTCTGGAATTAGTTTTAAAGGTTATTAATAATTCAAAATTTCATAAATGAAAGTTCAAATTGAAAAAAAACATTAGGTAAACATTATTTGAATGTTTTAATAAAAATTAGATATTAATTTTTTCACGATAATAAATTAAATAAAGATTGAAATTTAGTTTTTTTTCTAAATTGAGTAACATAAATTGATAATTTACTTGAAGGTTATATAATTGAATATTGGATACAATTTGTATAATAAAAGTTTATTTATATTTAAAATACCCTTAATACAATTAAGTAATTTTTCAAATGTGCCTGGTTTTGTAAAATGATTATGTGAATTTAGTTTTCAAAAATATATGTAAATATGTTTTATTTTTTCTGAAATTAGTATACAAGTTTACGAATAAATTAAATTTTTAGAAATGGAAGTAAAATTTAAAAAAATGTGAACTAAACATTAATTAAATGTTTCAATAAAAGTCATAGTTTAATGCTTTTTATTTTTTGAACTAATTGATTGAATATTATCTGATTACTTTTTTTCATAATATTAAATTTCATAAAGATTGAATTTTAATTTGTTCCAATTAAGTGCATAAAATGATTATTTACTTTAAGGTTATGTAATTGATTATTGGCTATAATTTGTAAAATAAGACTTTATTGACATTTAAGATACCTCTATTCCAATTATGTAATTTTTATCAATGTTTGTGATGTTGTGAAATGATTATCTGAATTTAATTTTTCAAATTATATGTAAATATGCATCAATTTTTTAACAAATTACTATGAAAGTTTACTAATAAATCAAATTTTCAGAAATGAAATTGAAAATGTAAAAGAAATGTAAAGTAAAAAATACTTGAATGCCTGAATAAAAATGATAGTTCAATTCTGTTTATATCGTGTACAGATTAATTAATTATGAGCTGATTAATTTTTTTAACAATATTAACTTACATCAAGAATAAATTTTAATTTGCCTGAATTAAGAATGTACATAAATTGATTATTTACTTTAAGGCTATGTAATTGAATATTAGCTATAGTTTTGATAATGAAAAGTTATTCACGTTTAAAATACCTTTATGTTCCAATTGTATAATTTTTGTAAATTTTTTGTGATGTTGTGAAATAAGTATCTAAAGTCTGCTTTCAATATTATATGTACACATATTTTACTTTTCTATGAAATTAGTTTAAAAGGTTATTATTAATTCAAATTTTCAGAAAAATATGAAGTAAAAATTATTCGAAAGTTTCACTGAAAATAACTGTTTATTACTTTTTATGTTGTGATATGATTAATTAGTGTGTATCTACATACATTAACATTTTTTATGGAATTAATTTTAAAGGTCATTACTAAAATTAAATGTATTGAAATACAATTTCAAGTGAAAAAATATATTTAAAATTCACATGAAAAAAGGTAACCTACATGTTTTGTAAGATTATTCGAATTTCATAATTTTCAAAATGTTTACGATGTTGTGAGATAATTATCTAAATTCAATATTAAACATTATATTTAAATATGTTTTAAGTTTTCATGGAGTTATTTCAGAAGATTTTTATGCTATGAACTGATGAATTAACTATTATTAACTATAGACTGATTAATTTTTTTCTAAACATTGAATTAAATAAAGATTGAATTTGAATTGTATTCAAATAAGTCACATTAATTGATTATTAACATTAAGGTTATGTGATTTAATATCGGCTGCTATTTTTATGATAAAAATTTATTTTTGCTTTAAAATATCTCCATTACAATTATATAATTTTTTCATATGTTTGTGATGTTGTGAAGTGATTTTTCGAATTCAATTTTCAAAATTATATGTGCATATATTTCAAGTTTTACTGGTTGAAAGGTTATTAATGATTGAAATTTTCAAATAAATAGTAAATAAAAGTTATTCTAATATTTCAATGAAAATAATGATTAAATGCTCTCTATGTTCTGAACTCATTAATTAAATAGAACATAGAGAACATAGTGAGAATTTAATAATTATTTTCATTGAAATATTAGAATAACTTTGATTTAATACTTATTTGAAAAAAAAAATTTTCTTGTTTCTGTTAAAAATTACATTTTCTGGAATTAGCTAAAAGATTATTGATAAATTAAATTTAATAAAAGAAAAGTCTAAATTCAAAGAAAAATATATTTTATAAAATAAAAATTATTTGAAAGTTTCAATGAAAATAATGTTTTCATACTTTTTATGTTTTCAACTGGTTAATTAAGAATTAGCTGAATAATTTTGTTCATAATGCTTACATTTAAAAAATGGCCATTAAATGTTAACAAATAAATAGTTATTCGGAAATTGAGTAAAAATGAGAAAAATGAATGCAGAAGTTAGCGCGCGCTTACGCGCGCACATAATAATCTAGTACCAATAAAAATAAAGCAGGGTGTCTAGCGACCTTGAAAACCTTGAAAACCTGGAATTTTCCTTGAATTTTTTTGTTGAACCTGGAAAACCTGGAAATCTTCTTGTATTTTTCACGAGAACCTTGAATTAATTTTTTTTTCAACAGATTTATTTATTGAAAGGCGAAAAGTAATTTAAATCTTATAGTCTATTATAAAAGAAACATCTCGTTCAGAAGAAACCTTGCTGCTGACAAGTTTTTTATTTATCTTTTACTTATTACACAATAAATAAAGAGATTTCTAGGCATTTTTTATAGACTTAACCAATTATTTTATAGATTGCAATGAACAGACTTTAATATTTAGGGTGGAAACATGACCGAAAAAGACCAGGAAATGACCGAGAATTTAATTAAAAAACTGGGAATTTACTTCTGATCGTAGCAAAATTCAAGTTTTCATTATCTTAATAATTTTCGTCAGTTTAGAAAAGTTGAAGATTCATCATTTTAATTAAAAATTCTACTCTGGTTGAATATGCAACTACTTTGTTAAAAATCAAGTTATTATTTTTTGTTGTTTTGAAAATTTAACCATTTGGTTGAAAATTAATATTTTGCATTTAAAAATTAAACTATTTGTTTGGAAATGTATGTATTTTGTGGAAAATTTGTCATTTTTGTAGAAAATTTATTTTTATGGTTAAAAATTAATCTTTTTGGCATAAAATTCAACTATTCCAGTTGAGAATTCAACTATTTCGTTCAAAATTCATGTATTTTGTTAAAAAATGTATATTTTTTGTGAAAAATTATCATTTTATTTGAAAGTTAATCTTCTTGTTTAAAAATTCTTCTATTCGGTTAACAATTCAAGTGTTACAGTTAAATATTTGTAATTTCTATTAAATATTCATCTTTCAGGTTGAAAATAAAATTATTTGGCTGAAAATTAAACTCTTTTGTTAATTTTTTTTTTGAAGATTCATCGTATTCATTAAAAAGTAATTTCTTTGAATGAAAAATGAGCTGTTTGATTGAAAATTTTGTTTTTCCTTCGGATGTTTTTCGTTTCTTTGTCTTCTTTAATTAAAAAGTCAATTATTTCGTTAAATATTCATGTATTTTTTGAAAAAAGTGATTTTTTTGGTGGAAAATTAATCTTTTTATTTGAAATATAATCTTCTTGTTTAAAAATTAATAATTTTTTAGTTGACAATTCATCTTTCTGGCTTACAAATCAACTATTTCAGTTGAAGATTCATTGTTTTAGTTGAAAACTCTTATGTTTGAGTTAAAATTAATTTTTTTAACTAAAAATGTTACTACTCGATTTTCGGTTGAAAGATATTATTTTTTTTAGTTCAAAATTCAATTACTTGGTTAAAAATTAATGTATTTTGTTGAAAAATTGTATTTTTTATAGAAAATTTATCTTGTTTGAAAATTCATCTCTTTGGTTCAAAATTCAAGTGTTCCAGTCAAGTATTCATCGTTTTAGTTGAAAATTCATCTTTTTGGTTTAAAAGTTAACTATTCCAGTTGAAGATTCATACTTTTATTTAAAAATTCATCACTCTGGTTGAAAGTTGAACTATTTTGTAGAAACCCTGTTTTTTTTTGGTTGAATATTAATTTTTCCAACTGAAAGTTTAACTATTCCATTTTTTGTAGTAAATGAATATTTTTTAGTGAAAATTTTAAGTATTTTTTTCTCTGTTGTCTGTTGTTGTGTTAAAGGATGGAAACGGAAAGTTGGTTAAAAATTTAACTATTTTGTTGAAAATATATTTAATTTGTTGAAAAGCTTTCTTTTGAGTTAAAAATCAAACCACTTTGTTAAAAATTCATTTTTTCAAACTAAAAATTGCAATTTTTGATTGAAAATTATTTTTTGTATTGAAAGCTTATATTTTTGAGTTGAAAATTCAAATATATTGTAGAAAGTTCTTTTTTTTTTGCTAAAAAATTCAGTAATTTGGTAGGAAATTGATTTCCAGATTTGAGATTTATTTTGAAAATTCAAATATTCGGTTAAAAATTTATGTAATCATTTCAGTTAAAGTTTGTTTCGTTTGTTAAAAACTAGTTTTTCTAACTAAAAATTTTTATTTTGGTTTGAAAATTAACTTTCAAATTGAAAGTTCATATTTTTGTGTTGAAAGATCAACTGCATTGTAGACCATTCTTCTTTCAGGCTTCAAAATTCAACAATTTGAGCGAAAATTTAGTTTTTTCAATTGAAAATTAATTTTTTGAAACGAAAATGTAACTATTCCATTTTTTGTTAAAAACTGATGTTCTTAATTAAACAATTGAACTATTTTGTTCAAAACTTATCTTATTTTTATTTTCGTTTTTCGGAAAAAAATGTTGTGAGTTAGGATTTTTGGGATTTCCTATCTTTTTTGCGATTTCGGAACGTTGTAAACACCATGAAAAAATGTTTCTCATGAATAAAAAATAATATCATGTTTCTTTGGTTCAAGCTGAAGAAATTTCAGGTTCGAATCAATCTTTATTATGGGGTTGTGAATTTTCCTAGTTAATCATCGAAAATTGTAGCTAATCATGAGTGTGCGTAGAAATGTGTACTTAAAAAAAAAAACTGCATCTAGTTTTTCCAGACGTATATTTTGTTTATTTATTATTTTCATAAATCTTTGTAGAAATTCATAATTGCATACAAAAGAAGAATCAAAAATTAAGATTGCGTTTTATGTTTCAGATTTTCATAATTTTGTTTAGAAACTTCATGTTTTATACAAAATTATAAAACTTACAAATCTTCATTTTGCCTACAAATTTGTAGTTTTATGTGCCGAATGATTACAAAATCTATAATTTCTTACAATAATCTGTGAAAAAGTTTTCATAGAACGGGACGACTGAAAGCCCAAAAAATAACATTTCGACACTGTAAAATTCTTGAATAATAAAATTTCCGTATAATAAAATTCTCGAATTTTAAAATTCCCCAATAATAAATTTCCCGAATTGGGAAGTTCCCAAATAATAAAATTCCCGAACAGTTGACAATATCACCGAATTGGAAAATTCCCGAATAATAAAATTCCCGACAGAAACTTGCCGAATTATTAGAAAATTATTATAAATTTATTAGATTTTTATTTTATTATATTTATTTTTTCAATTATTTGTACATTTTAATTATCAATTTAAAAAATTAAAAATTAAAATTAAATTAAAATTTGAAAAAATTAAAATTAAAAATTAATTTTATATTTAAAACACATTTTTTTTAAATTTATTAGATATTAGAAAATTCCCGACTTTCAAAATGTTGCAATTCCTTATAAATATTATTAATTTATTAAAAATAAAATAACCAAATATTTTCATTAAAAAAATTATTTTTAATATTTAAAGATTCTAAGATTATTGTTTTCATATAAAATAAGAATAATTATAAAATAATTTCATGCAGAAAAATATTTTTTTCCATTAATGAGATTTTAAATTCGAAGAATAATTTTAGTATCTTTAAAAATTGAAAGTATTTTTTTTGTTGAAAATATATGAGTATTGTATTTTTATGAAATAAATAATATTTATGAAAAAAATGCAATTGTTTGAATGCGGGAATTTTCTATTTCGGATATTTTATAATTCGGCAATTTTCTGTCGGGAATTTCCAAATTCGGTAATATTATAACCTGTGGGGAATTTTATTATTGTAGAATTTTCCGAATTGGTAGCATTATAAAATTTTCCGGAATTTTAATATTTGTGAATTTTCCAATTTGATGATTTTATTTTTCGGGATTTTTCAGTCGTCCCCATAAAACATTGTAATCTGTCGTACAATTTTTTTCACCAGGGCTTGCATAGATTAATAATTAAAAAATGTTAAATTACATTCAGTATAAATCAAAATTTTAATTTCTTTTTAATGTCCAGCATTCAAATTTATATACTATATTATTGGAAATTAAAAAAAAACGAGAATCTAACGATCAAATTTAGAAAATGCATTCTTAAATGTCTTCATTCAAAATTGAAAAATAAATTTAAAAAAAACTAAAAGAAAAAGAAGGCAACCTCCAAATCCCCCTCCTTCTTTTTTCTCGTCTTTATTTTGTTTTATTTTTGTAATTTCAAGGACTCAAAAACCATACGGAAAACAGGACGAGATTTGACTGAATCTCGTACCAAAACGTTGGTAGATTTTGGAATTTTGAAGGCTTCTGTTTATTTCAGTTTTTTTTTTTCAAATTTGAATGGAAGCATTGAAGAGTGTGTTATACAAATTTGATCGTTAATTTGTTGTTTATCTCCGAGAATTTCTTAGTTGGAATTTTTTCAAAAGTACACCTGCAAATCTGGATAATTCATGGATTTTTGAAACCGAACTTCTGTATCAACCCTAAATTTATGTAATTGAAAAACAAAACAAATATAAGTGAAATTTCAAGTTAATAATTATTATTTATTGCTACAGGTTCTGTCAAATTATGGGGAGGCGGAACTGGAGACAAGCCTTTGGCAGAAGTCGAGGGTCATGACCAGCGAGTCTCAAGGTTAGCGTTTCATCCATCTGGAAGGTTTCTTGGCACTTGTTGCAATGATGCCTCTTGGAGACTTTGGGATTTGGAACAGCAAGCCGAAGTTTTACATCAAGAAGGACATGCGAAATGCGTACATTGCATTAGGTAAGATATTATTAAAAATTTTAGAAAAAAAAATAATTTGAAAAAAGTAATATATTTTATTATCAGATTTTCAGGGTGGTCGCAGTTCAGGGAAAACCTGAAAATCAGGAAAGTCAGGGAATCTTGTTTATTAGGGAAAAGTCGGGGATTTGAAAAAAAAATTTGCAAAGGTCAGGGAATTTCTGTATGAAGCACTTTAAGTAACTGTCAAGACTTTAGTAACTTTCTACTGATAAAATTAAAGTAGCACTATTGAGTTCAGGTTTATACCTATTTCTGAATTTTCTTGAATTCTTTTGAAACATTTTAGCTTATTTTTGAAGATTTTAGTAATTTGAATGGATTTAAAATATTTCAGGGTATTTTTAAGAATCTTAAGTAATTTTCAAGAGCTTTTCAAAATTTGCAAGGGCCTTCAAAAGATTTTAAAGGATTTAAAACATTCTTGGGTATTTTAAATATTCCAAGGAATTTTCAATCAATTTCAACAATTTGAAATGTGTCATTTTTTTTAAATTTTTAACCTTTTGGGGTATTTTAGAAACTTCCAATGAATTTTACGAACTTTAAAAAGTTTCAAGGAATTTAAGAATATTTCAAAGGATTGAAAATATTTACGATATTTTAAAAGATTTCAAGGAATTTGGAATTTATTTTAAGAATTTAATGGAATTTCAAAGGATTTTAAATATTTAAAGGTATTTATAATTATTTTGAGGAATTTCAATTTTTTTAAGTTTTAAGGTATTTCAAAATATTTAAAAGGATTTGCAATATTTTAGATTATTTTGATAGATTCCAAGGAACTTTCAATAGATTTCAATATTTTAAAGGTATTCTAAAGGACTTGAAAGATTTTGGGGCATTTTTGAAACTTTCAATGAATTTTAAAGAGCTCTAAAAAGTTTCAAAGAATTTAAAAATATTTTTAAGAATTCTAATTTCGAGGATGTTTTAAGAGATGCCAAGGAATTTGGAATTTATTTTAGTAATTTAATCGGGTTTCAAAGGATTTTAAATATTTTAGGGTATTCATAATTATTTTGAGGAATTTTCAAATTTTCAGAAATGTTTTAAGTAATTTCAAAAGATTTGCAAAGATTGGCAATATTTTAGGTTATTTTGAAGGATTCCAAGAAACTCCTAATAGATTTCAATAATTTGAAGGTATTCCAAAGAATTGTCAAGATTTTAGGGTAATTTTAAAAATTTCAATGAATCTTAAAGAGCTTTAAAAAGTTTCAAGGAATTCAAAAATATAAATATATAAATATATATTTTTATTATTTCAAAGAGATTATAGAGGATTTTAAAGAATTTAGGGAATTTTAAACATTCCGGGGAATTCTTAAGAGCTTTAAAAAGTTTTGAAGGATTTTGAAAAACTGTTGAGGTTTTTAAATATGTTCATTTTAAAAAATTCCAAGCAAATTTCTAGAGCCTTAACAAATAGCAAGGGATTTCAAAAGTTTTTAAAAGATTCGAACTATCTTAGTGTATTTTAAATATATTTCAATAATTTAAATCGATTTTAAAAGATTTGAAAATTTTTAGGGTATTTGAAAAGATTCCAAGGAAGTTTAAAGGATTTGAAAGAGTTTAAGGGATTTTAGAAGCTCTCGAGGTATTTTAATAAAATTTCCAGCGTTTTAGGAAATGTCACCAGATTTCTTATAATTTCACGGGATTTTATCAAATATTAATAGATTTAAAATAATTTATTCACAAGAATTGAGGGATTTTGTACGATTTCAGAAATTTTCAAATATTTCCAAAGATTTTAAAGAATTTTAAAGATTTCAGGATATTGTAAATGCTTTCAAGGAATTTTCAGTTGTTTTTGAATTCTTTCACTTGAATTCTTCTAAATTCTATTCATTCGAATGGATTCTTTTTTATTTTATAAAGTTTTGATTTAATTTATCATGAAGTCTTTTAAAGTCATCATGAACTCCAGGTATTTCACGAAATTCTTTTGAATACCCTTGA
>CAKNXH010060559.1:15426-28561 GCA_932178445.1 Andricus quercusramuli | reverse complement strand
TTCTTCTAAATTCTATTCATTCGAATGGATTCTTTATTTTTTTTATAAAGTTTTGATTTAATTTATCATGAAGTCTTTTAAACTCATCATGAACTCTAAGCATTTCACGAAATTCTTTTGTATACCCTTGAAATTTTCTAAGCTTATTTCAAACTTATTGAATCATATCAATTTTTTATATCTTTGAATTGTTTTCAAATCACATGCTTTTTAGCATTTTACTGAATTCAAAATAATCTTAAATAAAATTGTTTTTCAATTCATTAAAAAATTTTTAAATTTAATATGAATTCTTTTCAAGTCTTCTGAATTTATCCTGAATTCTTTAAAATTCACCTTATTAATGCATATTAGCCACATTTTGGTTTAGAAATTAGTCTCCGTTTTTCACTTATTTGTTTTAAATAGTTAACTTTTTTCAAGAATCTTCAATTGAAAATCTTAAAAATTAAAGAATCTTCAATTGAAAATCTTCTAAACTGAATGGCATATTAAAAAAGAAACATTCAAAGTTACATACATTTAAAATATAAATCTTAAAAATTAAATCAATTTCAATTTTAAATCTTTCAAATTGTAGAACTGTCAATTGCAATTCTTTTAAAATTGAAAGAAAAAAACTGCATATCGTTAAGATTGAATAATTTGAATTCTAAATCTTCAAAATTGTAGAACTTTGCATTGAAAATCTTCAAAATTCAATTTTCAAAACTTAGAATTAAAAAATTGTGCAAGTTTTGAGTTTTTGCATTAAAAATGTTGCCATTTGAGTGATTTATATTTCAAATTTCATCAATTTGGAAGATTCATAATTCAAAAATCTTGACTTTTGATCTTCAAAATCATCACAACTCAAGAATTGTTATTTATACATCTTTCAAAACTGAAGAGTTTTCAATGGTCAATCTTTAAAATTGACGAGTTTTAAATTAAAAATCTTGAAAATTCAAGAACATTTTTCGAAATTACATTGTAAATCTTCAAAATTGAACTACATATTTAAAAAAATACATATTCAAAATTACATACCTTTAAAATATAAATCTGGTAAATTAAATAAATTTCAGTTTTATTAATTTAAAATTAAACGGTTTAAAAAAAATGTCGATAATATACATTAAATATTGAAGAATTTTCCACTGTAGATCTTCTAAACTGAATGACATATTGAAAACAAATACTTGAACTTACATACATTTAAAATATAAATCTCAAAAATTGAATCAATTTCAATTTTTAATTTTCCAAATTGCAGAACTGTGAATTGCAAATCTTTTAAAATTGAAAAAATAAAAACTGCATATTATTAAGATTGAATAATTTGAATTCTAAATCTTCAAAATTGTAGAACTTTGTATTGTAAATCTTTAAACTTTAATTTCCAAAAGTTAGAATTAAAAAATTATGCAAGTTTCGAGTTTTACCATAAAAAATGTTGTCATTTGAATGATTTACAATCCAAATTTCATCAATTTGGAAGATTCATAATTGAAAACTCTTGACTTTTGATCATCAAAATCATCAAAATTCAAGAATTTTTATTTATACATCTTTGAAAATTAAAGAAATTTCAATTTTAAACCTTCAAAATTTAAGAGTTTTAAACCGCAAATCTTAAAAATTAAAAAGAATTTTCAATTGTAAGTCTTCAAAATTGATATATTCAAAAAAAAAAAATGTTCCAAATTACATACCTTTAAAATATAACTCTTGCAAATTGAATAATTTGTAATTTTTAATTTTTAACATCCAAGAATTTTTAATTGTCACTCTTGAAAATTGCAGAGTATTTAATTCTGAAAATGCACAATTCAAATGTTAAAAATTATTAATAATAATATTAATAATATGCAATATTTTGCGATAATTCTCATTTTATAATCGAATAATAGTTGCAATAATTTCACTCTTTCATATTCTACAAAATGAATCAATTCATTAATCATATTATTTAAAAACTTGTGAAAAATGTAAAAATTTAGTTTTTTTTAGTAAATTTGACACTTTAAAGCTGGGAAAATTAGGTTGTAACAATAAAATAATAATTAGTTCGTATGCAAAATGTATAAAAAGGGCTATCATTGAAATTGTTATGAAATTTCATCAAAATTGCAATTTAGCTAAAATTGCTAGTTTTAAATTGAAAATTTTAATCTTTTTTGTCGAAATATCGTACTATGTATTATATTTTTCCATGAGAATTTATTTTCTTTGGTTGAAATTCGGTTAAAAGTTGATGAATTTTTGTTTTTTTCTTTTTTGTAAAAAACTAATCTTCTTAATTGAAAATCAATCTTTTTGTCTAAAAATGCATAATTTCATTTGGAAATTTATCTATGTGGTTAGAAATGTACTTATTTTGTTGAAAATTTGTCTTCTTCGGTTAAAGATTCCCCTGTTTCCCTAGAAAATTCAACAGTTTGTTTGCAGATAACTTTTTTGTCAAAAATCCATATTTACTGTTTGAAAATTAAAGTGTTTTGTAAAAATTGTTTTTTTTTTGGCTTAAAAGAATCAACAATTTTGTTGAAAAATAACCTGTTTTGTTGAAAAATCGTCTTTTTAAAATGAATTCTACTATTTTTTATATTAAATTAAAATCTTTTTTGGCTATTATATTAACTACTACATTTTTCGTGACAATTCATCTTTTTAGGCCGAAAAATTGAACCATTTTGTTAAAATTTGAACTATTTTCTTAAACATACATTTTTTTGTTGAAGATTCATAATTTTGGTGAAAACTTATTCTTTTTTGGTAAAAAATATTTCTTTTTGGTTACTTTTTTGCCACATTATTGTTACTTTTCGGTTATTTTTTTGAGGTAAGTCTGGTTACCTTGCTACTGAAAAGTTTTTTTATTTATCAAGATATAATATCTTTTACTCATTACGCAATAAATGAAGAGATTTCTAGACATTTTTTGTAGACTCTACCAATTATTTTATAGATTGCAATAAACAGACTTTAATATTTAGGGTGGCGACTTGACCGGGAAAGAACGGAAATTTAATTTAAAAAACCGGGAATTTACTTCTGATTGTAGCAGAAATCAAGTTTTTATTATTTTAATAATTTTGGTCAATTTAGAAAAGTTGAAGATTCATCATTTCAATTTCAAATTCTTCTCTGGTTGAATATGTAACTACTTCGTTAAAAATAAATTTATCTTTTTTTTTGTGAAAATTCAACTATTTGGTTGGAAATTGATAATTTGAATTCAAAAATTAAACTATTTGTTTGAAAATTTATTTACTTTGTGGGAAATTTGTCTTTTTGTAGAAAGTTTATCTTCATGATTGAAAATTCATCTTTTTGGCATAAAATTTGACCTTCCAGTTGAAGATTCATCATTTAACTGCTCCATTTTTAGTTGTAAATTGATCTTTCCTAGTTCAAAATTCGACAATTTAGATAAAATTTTGTCTTTCCTAATTGAAAATTCAACTATTTTGTTCAAAATTCATGTATTTTGTTAAAAAGTCAATATTTTTTTGTACAAAATTATCTTTCTATTTGAAAGTTAATCTTCTTGTTTAAAAATTCTTCTTTTCGGTTAACAATTCAAGTATTCCAGTTAAATATTTGTCACTTCAGTTGAAAATTCACTTTTAGGTTGGAAATAAAATTATTTGGTTGAAAATTAAACTCTTTTGTTAAAAATTATTATTTTTTTTTTCGAAGATTCATCGTTTTAATTAAAAACTCATTTCTTTGATTTAAAAATAAGCTGTTTGATTGAAAACTTTTTTTCCTTTGTATGGTTCTCGTTTTTATGTCTTCTTTAATTAAAAAGTCAATTATTTCGTTAAAAATTCATGTATTTTGTTAAAACACTGTATTTTTTGTGGAAAAATAATCTTTTTATTTGAAAATTAATCTTCTTGTTTAAATATTCATCACTTTAGTTAAAAATTCATCTTCCTGGTTTCAAATTCAACTATTTCAGTTGGAGATTCATTGTTTTAGTTGAAAACTCTTGTGTTTGGGTTAAAATTAATTTTTCAAACTAAAAATGTTACTATTCCATTTTCGGTGTAAATTATTATTTTTGAAGTTCAAAATTCAACTATTTAGTTGAAAATTTGTCTTCTTTAAATTTAAATTCAACTATTTCGTTAAAAATTCATGTATTTTGTTGAAAAATTGTATTTTTTGGTAGAAAATTAATCTTTCTATTTGAAAATTAATCTTATTTAAAAATTCATATCTTTGGTTGAAAATTCAAGTGTTCCAGTAAAGTATTCATCGTTTTAGTTGAAAATCCATCTTTGTGGTTTAAAATTTAACTGTTCCAGTTGAAGATTCATAATTTTATTTGAAAATTCATCAGTCTGGTTGAAAGTTGAACTATTTTGTTGAAAATCCGTTTTTTTGTTGAAAATTAATTTTTCTAACTAAAAAATTTAAGTATTTTTTTTTCTGTTCTGTGTTATTGATTTAAAGGTTGTTTAGAATGAACGTCATGAATTAAAATAAATATTTGCCGGGAATGACCGGAAATTTGAGATCGTCCGCCTTTACAAATAAAGCAAAAAATTTACAATAACTTTACAAAGATTTCAAAGATTTGAAAAAGTGTACAGTACACCAGATTTCTAAGATTTTAAAATATTTCCAAGTTTTTAAAATATTTCGAAGTTTGTAAACGATTTCAAAGGGTTGAAAAACATTTTAGAAGATTTGAAAAGATTTCACTAAGATTTCAAATAATTCACTTATTTTAACGAATAAAAAAGAGTTCAAAAAAAAGGTATAAGAAAAATTTCACTAATATTTGAAAAGACTTCACAAAGATTTCAAAGATTTCACAAAAAATTCCCAAAGATTTCGAACATTTCCAAAGATCTTAAAACTTCCAAAAGATTTCAAAGGTTTCAAAGATAATAGAAAAGTTATAGTAAACTAAATTTCTAAGATTTCACACAGATTACAAATATTTTAATGATTTTAAATTAATACAAAGGATTTCAGAAAGATTTCATAGAAATTTTATAAAGATATCAAAATAATACAAGAATTGCAAAGATTTCGAAACATTTCAAAGATTTTAAACGATTTCAAAGATTTCGATGACTTCAAACGAATACAAAAGATTTCACAAACAAAGATTAAAGAAAGCATTCACAAATATTTCAAAGATTTCATAAAAATTTCCAAAAATTAAAAAGATTTGAAGGATTTATTTATATATATTCTTGAATTTTTTGAATACAATGATTTTCACAAAGTTAAAGTTTTCTTAAAATCAATCACTCTTTTCAATTTTCAATTCAATTTTTTGATCTACCTTATCTACCTTATACCTATATAATATAATAATATATAATATATATAATATATAATGATTTATTTATTGGAATTTTATTTAATAATCAACATTGGAAAAGAAACGTTTTGAATGTTTTGAAAATAAAAAGTTATTTATCTTTTTTATTTTGAAAATTCAAATATTCGGTTAAAAATTTATGTAATTTGTAAAAAATTCGTCCTTTCGTCATTTTTCAGTTGAAATATTATTTAAGATTAAAATTCAGTTGAAAATTTATGTATTTTATTTCTATTATTATTATTATTTCTATCTATTACTTTGTGGGAAATTCGTCTTTTTGTAGAAAGTTTATCTTCATGATTAAAATTCATCTTTTTGGTAAATTCACCACCCTGATATTGTGAATAATTCTTTTGGAAGAATTCAATTGAAAGTCTTTTGAAATATTATAGAGTATTTAAATAGTAATTTACAGTTGATTTCAATAATTTGAGGAGACTGCAACAGTTTTGAAATATTTTAAAGTGTTTAAAAAGATTCCAAGGAATTTTCAAAAGCTTTCAAAATTTTTTAAATATTTCAAAGCATTTATAAAGATTTTAAAAGGTTTGACATTTTTTGGGGAATTTAAAAAGATTCCAAGGAATTGTTCCTTGATTTCAATCATTTGAGAACATTTCAAAGGATTTGAAATATTTTAGGGTATTTTCAAAGATCCAAAGATTTTCTGAAGCTTTAAAAAAAGTCAAGGGATTTATAAAGTTTTCAAAAGAATTGTAATTGCAATGATTTTAAGGAATTTTAAAAGCTCTGAAGGTATTTTAATAAATTTCTCATAATCTCAGAAAATATCATCAGAGTTCATAGAACATATCAAAGAATTTGAAATATTTTAGGGTATTTTCAAAGATCCAAAAATTTTCTGAAGCTTTAAGAAGTTTCCAAAGGAGAAACAAAACTCAAAGGTAATTTATTTCGAAAATCGGTGGTATTATTTAATTTAATAAGATTTCACTAAGTAGTCAAAGATTCAAATAAAAAAAATTTATTTGGGGGTTGATCTCTTTGATTGAAAATTTTAATATTTTGCTGAAAATTCTTTTTTTTCATTTAAAATTAATTTGTTAACCTAGAAATGTAACTTTCCCTTTTTTTTTTTTTTTGCTGAAATTTAATCTTTTTTCAAGTCAAAAATTGGTCTATATTGGTAGAAAACTAAGCCTGTTGGTGGAATTTATCTCTTTTGATTAAAACTGTAATTTTTTGGTTAAAATTTAACTTTTTTTTGTTGAAAATTAATATTTTCTGGTTGAAAATGCTGTCTTTTGGCTTGAATGCATTTCAGTCTACAGTGCATAATTCTAAATTTTATTACTATAAAAAATTTCCATTTTAGATCTTCATTTTCAAGCGTACTTTTTCATCGTGAAGAATTTTTAAATGCAGTTTTAAAGACTTAAAATTTCAATCTTTATTTCTTATTTTATGTTTTGATTTCTGAAAATTTCAAAAAACAATGTGGTCGATTTTAAAGCAAAATTTTCAATATTTAGAAGTTTTGCAAAGGTTAAAAATTGGTTAAGAATTTGAAAAGATTTCAAAAAAGTTAAGAACAAAAATTATTATTTATTTAAAATAAAATTAATTTGGTTATTAATGTTATGTTTTGGATAAAATATTTTACAAAAATTTGAAATGATTCCAAAAAATTTCACAGAAATTTCAAGATTTCACAACGATTTTAAGTATTTCAAGAGATTTCAACGAATTCACAAAGATTTCAAAGATTTTAAGGTTTTCAAAGACGACGTATTTTCGCAAAAAATTAAGAATTTGTTTATTTATGGTTCTAGAAATTACTGACCAATAAAAAATGAAATGGCTCAATTTTTTTACATGTATAACAAACGCTTATTTTATTATTCGATGTAAAAAAGGAGACCTGGAAAAACTTGTCTTCTTGACCTGGAAAACCTGGAAAATACCTTGAGTTTCGTTCCTAAGAATCGCTGGTCACTAGGGTGGTCCAAAAATGCATTGGAAATTTTTTTTTTTTAATTTTCATTGGGACACCACCCAAATTTGTTCGAATCCACCCAAAAATAAATCCATTTTTTTTTTTTTTTGAAAAAAAATGATATTTAGGGGTTTTTAGCCCCATGCGGTTTAACATGTATTTCCCATAAGAAAAAAAGACGTTTTTGTAAATCTTATTCAGAATCCTCAATGTTATCTCAATCGAGTTGAAACTCAACATTTCTCTTTACAATTAGCCATAGAATACGAATAAAATATCACTTTTCAAAAACCAACACCATAAGTCTGTTTTATAGGGTCCCAAAGAAACCCCATAAGAGAAAAAATGGGTTTTGCGAGTTTTTGGCACTAATTATGATTTTTTTGCGTTTTTTTTTAATGCGAATTGTTTCTAATACATAAAATATGACTTTATACTGAAAATGAGATATTTTAATAAATTTGTTAAACAATTTATTATTGTTTTTAGCAATTTTCTCATAGAATGGAGTTAGAAAGTCGCGGTTTTTTCACAAATTTTCCATTGTTGTCCAATTTTTAATCAGAGGGAAGTGATAGTTCATCAGTGTTGACAATAGTGATTGTTTAAATAATTCATTATAATTATTAATAATATTATATTTGAATAATGCTAGAAAGTTGCGGATTTTTCTTTACTTTCTGGTTTTTTGTCCAATATTCATCTGTAGTTAAGGAATAATAAATTCAAGTTAACAAAATAATTGTTTAAACAATTTATTATAATTATTAATAATATTGTATTTGAATAATGCTGAAAAGATGCGGTTTTTTTTTTAAATTTCTGATTTTTTGTCCACTTGTCATTCGGAGTGAAGTAATAATGAATTAAAGTTAACAAAATAATTGTTTAAACAATTTATTATCATTGTTGATAATATTCTCTTCGCTTAATGGGTAGAATGTTGCGGCTTTTTCTGAAATTGTCAACTGTTTGTTTATTTTGTATTAGGCGTGACTTGATAATTAATTAGATTTAGCAACAATAATTGTTTAAACAAATTATTATTGTTTATGACTTTCATCTATATCGATTGCGCCTGATGGTTGCAATTTTTACCTTTCTGTCCTTTTTTCACTTGGTGAGGTAATAATTAATTAAAGTTAACAGAAAAGTTGTTTAAACAATTTAATATTGTTTATAACTATCTTTTCTGAGATAAGTGCTAGAAAGTGGTGGTTTTTTCTAAAATCTTTCACTCTGCATCGCCTTTTTATTTATGAACAAGTAATAAGTCAACCACAACAAAAATGATTTTTCGAAAGGTATTGTTGTTTTAAGTGAATTATTTTTGCTCTTTTCCAAATGCTTAAAAGAATTAATTTAAAGCCAAAAGGCTATTTTACACAAGAGGCAAAAACAATGAATTTTAAATATCTGTTTTATTTTAGAAAAATATATATTCACGAAAAGGAAAGAGATTATTTAAAATATATTTTTCTCTAATGTTTATTTATTAATTGTTAGTAATTAAGCAGGCGAAACAAAGTGAAAGATTTTAGAAAAAACCGCCACTTTCTAGCACTTATATAAGAAAAGATAGTTATAAACAATATTAAATTGTTTGAACAACTTTTTTGTTAACTTTATTTAATTATTACCTCACTAAGTGAAAAAAGGACAGAAAGGTAAAAATCGCCAAAAACCGCAACCATCAGGCGCAATCGATATAGATGAAGATAGTCATAAATAATAATAATTTGTTTAAACAATTATTTTTGCTAAATCTAATTAATTATCAAGTCACGCCTAATACAAAATAAACAAACAGTTGAAAATTACAGAAAAAAACCACAACATTCTACCAATTAAGCAAATGGAATATTATTAACAATGATAATAAATTGTTGAAACAATTATATTGTTAACTTGAATTCATTATTACTTTACTCCAAATGAAAATTAAACAAAAAGACAGAAATTTAAAAAAAAAACAGCATCTTTCTATCATTATTCAATTTTAATATTAATAAGTATAATAAATTGTTTAAACAATTATTTTGTTAACTTCAATTCATTATCACTTTATTCCAAATGAAAATTGGACAAAAAGCCAGAAATTAACAAAAAAACCATCTTTCTAGCATTATTCAAAAATAATATTATTTATAATTCTAATAAATTGTTTAAAAAATTATTTTTTTAACGTAAATTCATTATTACTTCACTCCAAATGGAAATTGGACAAAAAGCCAGAAATGTCAACAAAAAAACCGCATCTTTCTAGCATTATTCAATTATAATATTATTAATAAGTATAATAAATTGTTTGAAGAATTATTTTGTTAACTTGAATTCATTATTACTTCACTCCGAATGAAAAGTGGAGAAAACCCCAGAAATTTAAAAAAAATCCGCATCTTTCTAGCATTATTTAATTATAATATTATTAATAATTATGATAAATTATTTAAACAATCACTATTGTTAACATTGATGAACTATCACTTCCCTCTAATTGAAAATTGGCCAACAAATGGAAAATTTGTGAAAAACCGCGTCTTTCTAACTCCATTCTGTGAGAAAATTGCTAAAAACAATAATAAATTGTTTAAACAATTCATGAAAATATCTAATTTTCAGTATAAAGTCATATTTTATGTATTAGAAAACACCGCAAAAAAATAATAATTAGCGCCAAAAACTCGCAAACCCCATTTTTTCACTTATGGGGATTCTTTGGGACCCTATAAAACAGACTTATGGTGTTGGTTTTTGAAAAGTGATATTTTATTCGTATTCTATGGCTAATTGTGAAAATAAATGTTGTGTTTCAACACGATTGAGATAATATTGAGGATTCTGAAGAAGATTTACAAAAACGTATTTTTTTTCTTACGGGAAATACATGTTAAACTTCATGGGGCTTGCGCCACCCTTAAATATAATTTGTTCCCAAATCTAAAAAAAAAAATAGATTTATGTTTGGGTGGATTCGAACAAATTTGGGGGGGGTGTCCCCATGAAGATTCCCAAAAAAATTTTTTGGACCTTTTCAACATATAATTATATAATATTTTCCCCTTTTTTCAAAAGAAAATCACCCTATTTCCCCTTTTTTGAGCTTCTTTTGCGCTGTGATCCCTGTAAATAATCATAAGACGTGTTTTCAGTTTCCAGTGTGACGGAAGTGTGGCAGCAACTGGCGCCCAGGATTCCTTCGGCAGAGTTTGGGACCTGAGGACCGGTAGGTGTGTAATGTTCATGGAAGGTCATCTGAAGTCCATTTTCGGAATAGATTTCTCGCCGAATGGCTATCACATAGCCACCGGAAGTGATGACAACACTTGCAAGATCTGGGACCTGCGGAAAAGAAGTTGCATTTACACAATTCCAGCTCACACGAATTTGCTGTCTGATGTAAAGTATCAGAAAGGAGAGGGCCAGTATCTAGTCACCTGCTCTTACGATGGCACCGCCAAAATTTGGTCCAACAAAACTTGGCAACCTCTGAAAACTTTGCCGGGTCACGACGGAAAGGTGATGTCCACTGATGTCTCGCCGGACAATCAATTCATCGCCACCAGTTCATTTGATAGGACATTTAAATTGTGGGCACCAGAAAACGCCTGATAGTTTCTTTCTGTTTTGATCATGAACATTTTTGGAATTGGTGTCGCGCTTCGGTAAAACCAACTGGAAGTGTGAGTTCTGTCATAAAAAAATCGTGAAGTCAGGGTTTTAGTGACAGTGTCGAGGAACGATGAGTGAGTTCCAAAAAATTCGTTTAATGAAGATCAAGGGACCTGAATTGATGGTATTTACTGAAATTGCGTGTAGTAATTTCAGAAGGTATTGAGGACTTCAGAGTATGAGATATTACTCTTGACTTAATTGTAATTATAAAATATGTAGGCAGCATCCTGATGCTGTGATCTTCGATCGATTTTTTATACATACTTTAGTCGTTGCAAAGATAAATCATTTTTGCAATATCTTGGATGATAAAAGCGAGCTTGTCAACTGATTAAAATACAATTTTATTTCACACGGAATTGAAGAAAAGAGTTTATTGAACACGCTCTCTAATTAAGGAATATTACAAAATTTGTTTATTTATATCGGAGGTCGTTCAACGGAAAGATGATTTATTACTGATTGCATTAAACTTTCGGCCAGGTCCTGATCTTTAAAAATCTTCTAGAATTTTTTTTTTCACGGAGATAATTGAACCAGGGTTTCTAGTGTCCTGGAAAACCTTGAAAACCTGGAAAAATCATGGAATTCGTTTTTACCTGGAAAAAACCGGGAAAAGTCCTTGAATTTTGCTCGCGGTTCTGGAATTTTTGTTCTTTTAAAGAAAAAATAGATTTCAAACTTTTTCTCTGCTGGACGAAAAAGGATTACCTTTTTAACAAGAGACTGTTTATTTTATCACGGTGAAAATCACGAAACTACAATCGAAATGGTATTTGAATTAGAGCAAGTGAAAAATTGGTCGGGGCAAAGTTAGAGAATTTTGAAAATGATGTTTGGGACTAGTATTTATGTTATTTAGTAATTTATCTGCCTTGTATTTTTATTTCTTCTCGTACAGTGGCTTTTTTGATTGAAAAATAATTTTTAAACTAAAAACGTAACTGTTTTTGGCTGAAAATTAATATTTTTTAAATTGGAAATTCAATCACTTGGGGCAAACTTGAACCACTTTGTTAAAAATATATTTGTTTGGGAGTTTATCTCTTTGATTGAAAATTTAAATATTTTGCTGAAAATTCTTTTTTTCCTTTAAAATTAATTTGTTATCCTAGAAATGTAACTTTCCCTTTTTTTTGCTGAAATTTAATCTTTTTTTCAAGTCAAAAATTGGTCTTTATTGGTAGAAAACTAAGCCTGTTGGTGGAATTTTTTCTCTTTTGATTAAAACTAATTTTTTGGTTAAAAATTAACTTTTTTTGTTGAAAATCAATATTTTCTGGTTGAAAATGCTGTCTTTTGGCTTGAATGTTGAACAATTTTTTTGAAATTTTTTCCTGTCTTGGCTGAAAAATCTTCATTTGTCGAAAATTCGTTTTTTTGATTAAAAAATTCGTCTCTTTGGTAGAAAATTAATAATTTCGGATTGAAAGGTCAACTGTTTTGTAGAAAATTTGTTTTTTCGTTTGTTAAAAGTTGTCCTACTTTAATAAACATTCATTCTTTGGTTGCAGAATGGCAGATTCATCATTTTAGTTGAAAATTCCTCTCTTTGGTTCAAAATTCAGCTATTTAGTTCAAATCTATTTTGCTGAAAATTAATAATTTTTAGTTAAAATTAAATTATTCGTCTGTAAATTGATGTATTTTGTTGAAAATTTGTCTTTTTTGGTCAAAAATGAATTTTCTTTGTTAAAAATTCGTCGTTTTGGTTAAGAATTCATCTTTGTAGGTTTAAAGTTAAACTGTTTGGTTAAAGATTAAAAATTTAACTATTTTATTGAAAATTCGTTTTTTGTTGTTGTTGTAAATACATTTTTTTTATTAGAAAATTTATTCTCTTTATTAAAAATTGAATTACTTGGTGGGAATCTAAAAAAAATAATAAAAAATCACCTTTTTGGCTAAAAATTGAACTATTTTGTTGAAAAAACTTTATTTTTGTATGAAAATTAATTTTTTGAATTGAAAATTCAACTATTTCATTTTAGCTTGAAAATTGATCGGTTTTAGTCGAAAATTCAACTATTCAATTTTTCATTAAAAATTCACCTTTTTGGTTTAAAATTCAACCTTTTGGTTGAACGTAGAACTACTTAGTGAAAAACTCATTTTATTTGTTGAAAATTAAACTATTCTGTCAAAAATGATTTTTTTGCATTAAAATTATT
>CAKNXH010060559.1:0-15026 GCA_932178445.1 Andricus quercusramuli | reverse complement strand
TTTTTGGTAGAAATTAAAAATCTTCCTAACTGAAAATTCAACTACTTGATTGAAAATTAAACTACTTTTCTTCAAATTTATTATATTGGTTGAAGACTTAACTATTTTGTTCAAAATCATTTTTTTTTCTACGGAAATTAATTTTTTTAACTGAAAATTTAACTATTCCATTTTTGGCTTTTTTTGTTTTTTTGTTGATTTTTTTTTTAATTCAAGTCTTTGGTTGAAAATTTAACTATTTTATTGAAATTTCATTCTTTTGTTGTTGTTAAAATACCAACTATTTAATTTTTTGTTGAGAATTCGTCTTTTTGTCGAAAATTCCAATTTATAATATAATATTTATTTATAATATAATTTTATATTAAAATTTCAGAGTCGAATTTAAACTATGAACAATAGAATTTTAATTGTTTTATTAAAAAAAATTAATTTACAATTGAAATTGTTGAATTTTTATGTATATATAACAATTAAACAATTATTAATTTAGAAAAAAGTCGAGTAGATTTGAGAGAAATTTGCAATTTTTGAAAAGATTTAAATTAAATTTAAAAATAAAAAATGGTTTCGAACAAAAAATGAGAAGCTTCTTTAGAATTTTTAAAGGCTTCAAGAGAATAAAAAAATGGTCTTAGAATTCCTGGGAAAATTAAAACCGATTTTTTATTTTGAAAACTGAAGATTAAGAGAGAATTGAAAAAGATTTAAAACCGTTTCAAATGATTTCTGAAAATTTTAAAAAACAATATGGTCGCTTTTAAAGCAAAATTTTCAATATTTAGAAGTTTTGCAAAGATACAAAATTAGTTAAGACTTTGAAAAGAGTTTAAAAAAGTTGAAAATAAATGTAGATTTTTAAAGATTTCAAAGACAGATTTCAAAGCTTTTTAAAGATTTTGAAAGGTTTCACGATAAAAAAAATGGTCTTAAAACTCCGGGGAAAACTTGACCTGATTTTTTAGTTAGAAAAATTAAATTTAAGAAAATATTTACAATGATTACAAAATATTTCAAAAATTTTAAAAAAGAATCTTGAAGATCTTAAGGCATTTTTATTCTTTTGCAGGATATATAGAAAATTAGACATTTTGAAAAAAATTTTATTAGACAAAAATGTTAAAGAATATTGAGAATATTTAAAAAGATTTGCAAAATTTTCAAAAAAGAATATGGAAGCTTTTAAGGCAATTTTTAAATTTTTGCAGGATATTTAGTAGATATTTAGAAGTTTTGAAAAAATTTCAAAAATAATTTAAAATATAAAAAAATTCTAAAAAATTTAAAACAAAATGTTGATTTTGAAATAAAATGTTAAAGCTTTTTAAGGATTTTGAAAGGTTCGAAGATAATAACAAAATTTTTTTAAGATTCCTGAGATTTTTTATTTTGAAACAAAAAAGAAAATATTTCAAAATAATTTAAAAGTTTAAAACATTTTTAAAAAAATGTAGATTTATTAAGATTTTGAACAAAAAATGTAGAAAACTAAGAATGATGTTGATTTGGAAAAATTAATTTTAAGAGAATATTTGAAAAGATTACAAAATATTTCCAAAATTTTAAGAAAGAATCTTAAATATCTTAAGGTAATTTATTTAATTTTGCAGGATATTTAGAAAATATTTAGAAGTTTTGAAAAAAAAAATTTAGGAATATTCAAGAACATTTCTAAACAGAAACAAACTTCAAATTATAAATAACAATTGAACAATTATCAATGTAGAAAAAATTTGAGTAGGTTTAAAGGATATTTAAAAGTTTTGAGAAGATTCCAAAATAATTCAAAACTTGAAAAGATTTCAAAAAATTTTAAAGAAAATGTAGATTTTTGAAGAATTTGAATAAGAATAATAAGAATATTTAAAAAGATTTGCAAAATTTTCAAAAAAGAATATGAAAGTTTTTAAGACCATTTTCAAAATTTTGCAGGATGTTTAGTGGATATTTAGAAGTTTTGAAAAAATTTCGAAAATAATTTAAAATGTGAAAAAATTCTAAAAAATTTAAAACCAAATGTATATTTTGAAATAAAATGTTGAAGATTTTCAAGGAGTTCGAAAGGTTCCGAGATAATAGCAAAATTTTCTTAAGATTCCTGGAATTTTTTATTCTGAAAAACGAGAAAATATTTCAAAATAATTTAAAAGTTTACAACATTTCAAACAAAATGTAGATTTTTAAAGATTTTGAACAAAAAATTTAGAAGCTTTTTAAGAATTAGAAAAAAAATTAATAGTAATAATACCTCTATTAAATATTCATAAGAAAACTAAGAATGATGTTGATACGGAAAAATTAATTTTAGGAGAATATTTAAAAAGATTTGCAAAATTTTCAAAAAAGAATATGGACGTTCTTAAGGAAATTGTCAAAATTTTGCAGGATATTTAGTAGAAATTTAGAAGTTTTGAAAAAATTTCAAAAATAATTTAAAATATGAAAAAATTTAAAACAAAATGTAGATTTTGAAATAAAATGTTGAAGCTTTTCAAGGATTTTGAAAGGTTCCAAGATAATAACAAAATTTTCTGAAGATTCCTGGGATTTTTTATTTTGAAAAAAAAGAAAATATTTTACTTATTATTAAAAATAATAATAATGTTTTTAATATGCCTAGGAAAACTAAGAATGATGTTAATTTGGAAAAATTAATTTTAATAGAATATTTAAAACGGTTTCAAAACATTTCTAAAATTTTGAAAAAGAATCTGGAAGATTTCAAGGCATTTTTTTATTTAAAATTTGAAAAGATTCTAAAAAATTGTAAACCTAATGTAGCTTTTTGAAGATTTCGAAATAAAGTTTTGAAGCTATTTAAGAATTTTGTTGGTTTTACGGTAATAAATCAATTTTTTCAAGATTCATGGGACATTTTTTAAAGATTTTTCGATTTGAAAAATCAATTTTTAAAAAATGTTTAAAAAGATTTAAAAACAGCAACAGTTTTTGACGAATAAGTAACAAAGAACAATTATCAATTTAGAAAAAATTCGATTAGGCTTAAGAGATATTTAGAAGTTTTCAAAAGATTCTAAAATAATTAAAGCATTAAAAAGTTTTAAACAATTTAAAGCTAAATGTAGATTTTTTAAGAGTTCGAACAAAACTGTAGAAGCTTTTCAAGCATTTTTAAAGGTTTCGAAAAAGAAAATTTTTTATTCAGATTCCCCGGAAAAACTAAAAATGATTTTTTAGCTTAAAAAATTAATTTTAAGAGAAGATTTTCAAAAAGATTTCAAAACATTTTCAAAACTTTGATAAAAGGATCTGGATGATTTCAAGACATTTTTTCAATTTTGCAGAATATTTAAAAGTTTTAAACAATTTTCATAAATAATTTAGAATTTGAAAAGGTTTTAACAGATTTAAAATAGAATGTAGATTTTGAAATAAAAAGTTAAAGCTTTTCAAGAATTTTGAAAAGTTCCAAGATAATAACAAAACTTTCTTAATTTTGAAAATTTATGAATTTGTTAATATCTTCTTCAATTTAGAGAAATTTAGAGCATTGCAAATGAAGGAGTGGACTTGTATTTTTGTAATTTTCCAATTATACAGTGGATGAAAATTAAAAATCAAAAACCTTCACAGTTTTACGAAGTTTATTTTAAAAATTTTGAAATTTAAAGTACTAGAAGCTTGCATTTTATACACGTAAAATTGTAGTTTTTTAATTTAGAATAAAAATTTATTAAACTCTATTTTAAAAAATTTGTAATTCAAAAGATTTTCACTTTCAGTGTTTTAATTTGCAGTTCAGTTTTTACTGCTTCAAATAAAAAAAAATGTCCAGTTTTACGAGATCCATGGAAACGGAATTTAATTGGAATACTTTTTTTATTGCATGAAAAGATTCATAACTTTTTCAATATGTGGAATGTTTCATTTAAAACATTTTATCGTGAAATTTTGATTTAAATAGTTAAATGGGTTAATTACATAATCAGGAAATGATTATTCTGTTTACGATAAAAAATTTAGTGTACTCGAAGTCCAATTTGTGATTTCATAACGTTATCGTAAATTGCGACGATAATGTAAGATAACTGATTTTTATTGAATATATGTTTAATTGTTTACGCGTGGACGAGGTTAGCAGAAAATTATCTGTCAAGGCCAGAATTGATAAATATTTTGCGATATCTTTCCACTAAAGAGATGTTTGTGTCTGATCAAATTTTCCTCATCAAATTTGTAAACAAACTAGAAAACAAACACGCGCGCGATTATATTTCTTTTTTTTACGCAATTTTTAAATGAAAAAATTAAATTAATATGGATAAAAATAATTGTATTCAACAGTATCTATTATCTAAAATAATAGAAGAGCAAGGACATACGTATATAATGAAAAATATTAACATAAACCTATTGTTGTACAAATTTTAAAAATATTTTTTGAAATCTAATGGTTTTTTAAATAAAAATACAAACCAGGCTTTAAATTGAAATGTAGTTATATTTTTACTTAGTTTTAAATTTTAATGATTTAACTTTTAACATTTTATTTTTCAATTCTTTACACAATTAATTTAAAACTAAAAAATATAAATTCTTCATCATAAATTAAAAAATCTCCAGCAATAAGAATAATTTTGTGCCAGAAAAGACGAATTTTCAACAAAATTTTTAACGTACAACTGAAAAGATGAACTGTCTGCCAAAGAAACGAATTTTAGACAAATTGCATACATTTTCAACTAATATTTTGAACAATAAATTTTTATTTTATATTTATTCCGTTTTTTTAACTGAATATTTGAATTTTTGAACTAAAAAAAAATTAATTTATAACCAAAAATAGATTAATCAATTTTTCAGTTAAAAGAATTAATTCTCAATCAAAAAAATTAATTTTCTACAAAACAGTTTAATTTTATACCAAGTAGTTCAATTTTCTACCAAATTGTTGATTTTTCAAGACAAAAAGATGAATTTTCTAAAAAACAGTTGAATTTTCAATCAGAGAATATGAATTTTCAACCATTTTTAACTAAAATTATGAATCTCTAACCAAAAAATGACATTTTAATAAAGTATTTCAACATTCAACCAAGCACTTAAATTTGTAACCATACGCAGTTGCATTTTTAACCAAATAGTTGAATTTTCAATCATAAAGGTTAATTTTCCAGCAAAAAAAGAATTTTCATCAAATTACATAAATTGTCAACTAAATTTTTAGTTTATATTTTCTTCGTTTCTAAAAATGTTTAATTATACGAGTGGAATTCTTTAACTAAAAAGATCCATTTCTAACAGATAATAGAGTAGTTAAAATTTTCATTCAAGTAAATTTTCAACTTAAAAAATTGAATGTTCTACAAAACAGTTTAATTTTCTACCAAATAGTTTAATTTTCTACCATATAGTTCAATTTTCTACCAAATTCTTGATTTTTCAAGGCAAAAAGATGAATTTTCTAAAAAAACAGTTGAATTTTCAATCCGAGAATATGAATTTTCAACAAAAAAGTGATTTTTTAACCGTTAAGGTGAATTTTCAACAAAATAATTAAACTTACAATTAAAACATTAATTTTTAACAAAAAAATAAAAATGAATTTTTAACTGAAGTTACGAATCTTCAACTAAAATAATGAACTTTCAAGAAAGTAGTTCTACTTTCAACCAAGCAGTTGAATTTTCAATCTAAAAAGATGAATTTTCAGCGAAAAAAGTGTGATAGTTGATATTAAAAAAAAAATTAATTAAAAATCAAATGCATCCAGATTTCACTAACGAAAAAGATTTTTTCAGCTAAGCAGGTGCATTGTTGACCAGAAAAATTAATTTTTTAAAAAGAGACGAATTTGCGAAAAAATTCATAAATAGAAAATTCTACAAAACAGTTTTAGCCAAAAAGGAGAAATTTCTGCAGAAAGAAATGAGATTTCAAACCTAAAAGATGAAATAAAAAAAAGTAGTTGAATTTTCAAGTAAAAAAAAAATTTTAGTCAAGGAAGACAAAAGGAAATATAATTATTGAATTTTTAAGCCAAAAAGACTTTTCAACCAAAAATAGTTATATTTTTGTATTGGCTTACACTAATTCAGTTTAAAACATTTATTTTCAAAAACAAAACAAAACAGCAAATATCAACCAGTTGAATCTAACAAATAATAATAATTTTTAACAAAATAGTTGGATCCTTAAACAAGTAGATCAATTTTCCACAAAGAAGAGTAATTTTTAATAAAATAGGTTTCAAACTGAAAAGTCAAATTTTTAGAAACAGTTAACTTTGCAACTTAAAAACAATTGTCAAAAAGAAAATGTGAATTTCCAACGAAATAGTTTGATTTCTAACTAAGAAAAAAAATAATTTTTCACCAAAAATAGGAACGTCAAATTTGAATTGATTTTTTTTTCTGAAAGAAGACCTGCTTTCGCTACGCTGGGAATCGAACCTCAGAACTTCCGATTGCCGGTCGGGTTCTTTCCTATTAAGCTACTAGAGAGATCGAGAGAAGGAACTTTTTTCAGAAAATACACGCATCATTTTGCCAGGCGGTAAATCAAATTTTTCAAAGAATCTGTATTATTATCAGAGAATAACATACATTTTTAACGTTTTCTCATACTAGATGGAAATATGAATTAAAAATGATTTTAATTAATTTTTTCAGAGAAAAAAATTAATTAAAATAATCAAATGTCAGATTCGGAATTGGGCATGCAAAAATCTATATGAAAACATGTATAGCACATGAAATGTAAAATCGAAGCTTTTTTGGTATTCAATAATCGATTTTTTTTGCCACAAATTCCATCTTCAACACAGATTTTCAAGGTCACAATTTTTTTTTTACTTTCTCTATAATTTTTCTATATTCAGAATAGTATATTGTGCTACAAGTGCGGAAAGTAAGCAGATCTACACGAGTGTGAAGTTGGCTGTACGAGCTAGAGGCGAGTCTATGGGGAGTTGTAGGCGAGCTGTAAACGAGCCGAAGACCAGCCGGAAACGACCCGAAGATGAGCCGATGGCAAGTACTGTAAACTTCACAAGAGTTGCAACTGTCTACTTTCAGCACCTGTTGCACACGATATTTTTTGTAACAAATGCAGAAAATTTTCGATTTGAGAAACAATAAGAATAATTTTTTTGGAAATTTATAGTAATTTTTGGAGTTTTATGGTAAAATTAGCGAAAATTTCCGGAAATTTTCGGTGAATTTGTATATAACCGAAAATTTCCAGAAATTCAAGGTATCCAAAGCTTTTTGGGAAAAATCCGAAAATTTCCAATATTTCCGAAAAATGATAAATTTCCGGAAATTCATGAAAAGTTGCTAAATCGTCGGAAATTTCAGGTCTCCAAAGCTGTTTGAAAAGATTCCAAAAATGTCCATTTCCCAAATTTCCAGAAATGAATGGAAAATTGCTAAATTTCCGGAAATTTCAGGTATCCAACAATTGCTAAAATTCTCGGTAATTTATCGGTAATTGATGGTAATTTATCAGTCATTTATCGTAACTTATCACTTAGAGTTTCTCCAATTACTATTCACTACACACAATCAGTCTCTCAAGCGTCAAATCATAATCAAGTGAGGTTATTATTCCGGCAGTCCTGGAAAGTAAATCTGAATCGAAATGCGCAAGCGCAACAGCAAGAAAAAGTAATCTGGCTGGAACTGCGCAAGCGCAGCAGCTAGAAAAATTAATCTTGCTCAAAGAGCGCAAGCGCAGCAGCTATAAGAAAAAGTCTTTTTATAACTGCTTTTTACCGCGGCTTTCAGTGCCCCCAACTTTGGCATGTTGAGCTACTGCGCTTGCCCGGCGCAGCGGTCCTCATTGGTCGCTGTTGGCGCGTGATTTAAGCCGGGTATAATTAACAAATATTGATATTAAAGTAGATAATTACTACAAATTGCACATTCATATCAGAAATTACATAATTCGTGATGTAAGGTTAGAAAAAAATAATAATGCGTATATTATTCAAAACCCTTTTTTATGGAAATATAAATTTATCTTTTGAATTCAAAGAAAATATGCTATTATTAACGAAATATACGCATTATTATTTTTTTCTGACCTTTCATCACAAATTACGTTATTTCTGATATTAATTTGCAATTTATAATAATTATCTACTTTAATTTCAATAATTGTTAATTATGCCCGGTTTAAATCGCGCGCCAACAGCGACCAATGAGGATAGCTGCGCGGGGCAAGCGTAGTAGCTCAACATGCCAAAGTTGGGGGCATTGGCGGCTTTGGAATTGGTCACTTCCCGCACGCAATACATGCCTCGAAAAGCGAACATTTCGTGGGTGCGTTACAAAAAAAATGTTAGAAATTTTCGGTTACCTGAAATTTCCGGAAATTTATCAATTTTTCATAAATTTCCGGAAGTTTGGGAAATTTATCAATTTTCCATAAATTTCCGGAAATTTGGGAAATTTATCAATTTTCCATACATTTTCGGAAATTTTCGAAATTTTCAAATTTGTTCCAAAAAGCTTTGGCTACCTGAAATTTTCGGTAATTTAGCAATTTTCCATAAATTTCTGCAAATTTTTGGAATCTTTGCAAAAAGCTTTGCAGACCTCAAATTTCCGATGATTCAGCAACTTTCCGGAAATTTTTGAAATTTAGCATTTTCCAGAAATTTTCGGATTTTTACAAAAAGCTGTGGATACCTTGAATTCCTGGAAATTTTCGGTAATATACAA
Organism: Andricus quercusramuli; assembly: GCA_932178445.1. NCBI lineage: Eukaryota > Metazoa > Arthropoda > Insecta > Hymenoptera > Cynipidae > Andricus > Andricus quercusramuli. The sequence continues at coordinate 6,339 of CAKNXH010060559.1, read as the reverse complement.
ATTCACTGAAAATTTCCAGAAATTTCCGGTAATTTTCGATAATTTTACCATACATTTCCAAAAATTAATTATAATTTGCAACACTGTACGGGAAATTCTCAGTATATGCACCAAAAAATGAGCAGAAAATGGCCGATTCTTGATGATGTCATAGTGTGCCGGAATCATAACATTTCCGCACAACACTTCATGCGGGAATGTTGACCATCAAGCATACTTTGAAGGAAAGTGTGTTATCTGCTGTATTCCACGCACTGAAATTAAGGGAACTGCTAGTTTCTGATTGGTCGCAAGAATTATCACAACCAATCTGAAGCCACCGGATGCGTGATCCAACAGTATAAGCTGCCATTGGTCAACATTTTACGCGCGCGATTCAAAATCAAATTAATTTAATTCTATTTTGAATCGAGCGCCAGATTACAGCCAATTGCAGAATTTGTCAGCTTTTATTTTATTTTTTTTTTTTTGTCAGAATTTCGTCAGCTGAGAAGTTGACGGTTGAGGTTAGTTTGCCTGGTGCAACTTCGTGTATCTTTGGGAAGCTTACGTTTGAGAGAGTCGAGTGTAAATCATTTCAGTTCGTTTCTTTTTCTCTCGGGGGGCTTGGATCTCCGCCGAACAGTCTTATTACCTACCAATATTTCTTATGTCACGAACTTCCCTTTACAGGGGTTACAAAAAAATAGCTATTTACTTGACAAGTGTGGGAAGTAGGCGATTCCCGATGAGTGTGAAGTTGGCGTCACGAGCCGAAGGCGAGTGGTGGCATTACACGAATCGGGTATTGGCTGCTTCTCACGTGTCAAGTACAATACTTTTCACAGCGAGTCTAAGGAAAAAGTTCGATTTTCGAAGTGAGATTCTCAATAAATAAGTGAATCTGTTCATTCATTTATTTTGATCACCACTAATCATATTGATCGTTGTTACTATTGTATACTATTGTTACTATTATATTATACTATTATTCGTATTGAATACACGTCACGTCAAGTCACGTCACGTCACGTCACTTGATGTCACGTCATATCATATCATTTTAGTTTTCATTCTGCTTTACTTCGTGCAACAGACTGAGGTTAGAAAACGAGGATCAATGTAAGTCGTATTATCTATACGTCTCATTACATTGTTCCTTTGGCTACTTTACAACCTCTGGAGGTGTAAAGTAGCATACTTTACAAACTCTAGAGGTGTAAAGTGAGAAGCTCAGAAATCGGCAACTTTCCAGAGTCTACGCAGGCACGGAAAATCGAACTTTCCGCAGACGTGCTGTGAAAAGTATATGATACGCGTGCGGGTTGGTGGTTCCTACTCGTTTGACGTTTGCAACTCTTGTAAAGTTTACAGCTCGCCTACTACTCGCCTACAACTCCCCTTCAACGCGCCTCTGGCTCGTCCAACAAACTTCACACTCGTGTGTAACTGCCTACTTCCCGCACTTGCAGCACAATATGCTATTTCTTCAATTAAAACAAAGTATATCCCTCTAGGTCATTCTGATCCAGAGTTCTACGATTTTGAGACAGAATTTCAAAAAAGGTCCACTGTGCGGCGTCAGGCCCCGCCAAGCCTCGACTACACCACTGCAAAGGAGAAGAAAAACATACAGAGTATTCCGAAAGAGAGGATTGGTCGAATGAACAATGAAAAGCTGGAGATTCAGTTCACTTTGTTCAGTTCCACACTTTGAAAAGCAGCCGTAAACTTTGGGGAAATCCCGACCGTATCCGCGAACATTGGACGTTAGCTGAATCGACTGCACAAAACTGTATGAGAATTCAGCTTCAACTACCATTAGTAATGAGCTTTCTAAAGTTTGCAAAGTAGTACAATGCAATACAGCTCTTTCGATTGCACCCGGTAAGAAGGCTTGCATTAAAAAGTATTGGAAAATTTCATGTACTCAGTGGTAACGTAACAAATATTGAATACTTCTGGATCCCCTTTCTGTCCTCCCGTTTTGAATCTCCACAACAGTAGAAGTTATCTCTTAAATTGAAACCCTTTCTGTACCAAGCGGCGACGATATTTTTCTGAATAACTTTGGATACCGCGCAGCAACCAAGAAATATAAAAATGTCAATCTTTTTTTCGAATTTTCTGTTTTTCGAATAATAATGAGCTCAAAAGCTTTTTAAAACATAGCATCGGTCATTTTACGATGTCAGGATTAATTTCCACACAGATGGCTGTGTTGAAAAATAATTTTTTACATTTTTTATCATAATTTTATATTTTTGTAATTGAAAATATTTGAGCAAAGCCAATATTTTACGATAAAGAGATGTATTCTTGTGAATAACCCTACTAGATTTTGTACATTTTTTGCTTTTGGAGCGCGTTTCAATGCTTCAAATGAAAATTGTGTTCTTAGTTTATTTGAGGTTAGGTTTTGGCAGCTCCGATCGGCTTTGAAAGGGATTAAAATCTTATTATTTTCGCCGCCTAATGAGGATTAAAAAACGAAGGACAGAAAAGGCATTCTTAGGGATTCAAAATTTCTAATACTTTTTAATGCAAGGCTTCTTACCGGGCATGCAGTACTTGCTTTTCTTTGATGTGTTTCACAGTCCACTTACCCTTCTCCATTCGGATATTAACAAATCATAATCCACCTTTTATCCTGCGGGTACAGATGCGAAGCATAAAATATTTATCCTTACATTTAATAAATCAAGGCACGGGCTTCTTGAATTATCACTAATTGCAAGAAAGCCGCTCGTTATCGATTTCGTTGCTGCACTCTTTGAGAAAGAACCGGAAATCAGATGAGCCTCTAGGGGCCAAATTAAATATTTTTTCCCTAGTGAAATTAAAAGAGCACTAAAAGATGAATACAATTACTTCAGGGAAAAAAAAGAGATTGAATATCTTCTTCATGATTAAAAAGTATACATTTTAGATTTTCCGCGGGAAGATAAGACATTCTGATTGGGCCAGTGTCAGAAACATCAGTCTGATTAGCGCAGTTGATGGGGGAATCCACATGGCCGCTAATGATTAGAGTAAAGATAACCTATTTTCACGTTTATTATTCAAAACGTGTTTAAAAAGTATGAATTAGGGCCCGAAAAGGTGTTTAAAATGCTGAAAATTTTATTTAAATCGGGATTTGTGAAGTATGGCACTGGGAACGTACCAAAAGTCGACATGTGGGTACTCACAAATTTTTTCGCCAGCTGTCAGCTGGATACTTCCTTAGTCAATGGAGCCACTGCATACGATTATTTTGATTGGTTAAGCGCTTTGAAGGATGTCACGTTTCAAGGTCACAGACTTGTTTAAATTTGGGTTTCGCCCTGGCAAAAGTATCGGATAGGAATTCCTTCCGAACCAATCCGAAGTCATCCAAATCGTTCCAGAATCTGTATCCGAACCAATCCAAGTTAATTCGAACCAATCCGAAAAAATTTCTACATTTCGTTCGATCCAAATCGGCCAAAAATTAATCCGACTCAATCCGGTTCAAACCGAACTTCCAATCCGAATGAATCCGAGACAAATTTTCAGTCTGAATAAATCCGAACTCGGATTGACCTAAAACGATTTTTAATCCGAATTAATCCAATTCAATCCGAACCCGGATTCATTCGGATTGAAAATTAAGTATATAGCAATCCGAGTTCGGATTAATTCGTATTCATTTGGATTGAAACTTTGGTTCGGATTGGTTCGTTTTGGAGTTGGGATTAAACCGGATTGAGTCGGATCAATTTTTAAACGATTTGGGTCAAACGAAAGGTAGAACTTTTTTCGGATTGGTTCGAATTGACTCGGATTGGTTCGGATACAGATTCCGGAATGATTCGGATTGGTTCGGAAGGAAATCCTATCCGATACTTTCGCTAAGGCGATACTTTTTTTAAACTTTTTTTTTCTCAGAAGCCAATCATTCGAAAAATTCTCCTTTTTTGAAGAATTCTTCCCTTTATCCCGGGTTTCAAAAGATTTCCCCATTTTCCCCGTTAGAACCCAATAAGAAAATGCAACTATTTTTGGTTAAAAGTTAATTTTTTTGTTGTTGTTGAAAATTCTACTATGTGATCGAAAATTTCATTATTTGGTTGAAAATTCAACTATTTTCATGAGAAGTCATCTTTTTTGTTCTGGGTATGCAATTCAACTATTTGGTCGAAGGTTAAACTCTTTCATTGAAAATTGATCTCTTTGGTTGAAAACTGAACTATTTTGTTGAAAATTGGTCTTTTCTAGCTGAAAATGTAACTATTCGGTTAAAAATTAATGTATTTTGTTAAAATTTCGTCTTTTTTTGGGTAGAAAATTAATCTTTTTGGTTGAAAATTTATCTTTTTTGTAAAAAATGCAACTGTTTGATTGCAAATTATTCGGTTTTGGTTGAGGATTCAACTATTTTGTTGAAAATATTCAAGAAATTATGATTTCAAATTAAAATCTTTTTTGGTTGAAATATCAACCCTTACATGTTTCGTTGAAAAATCCACATCTTGGTTTACAGTTGAACTACTTTGCAGAAAATTGAATTTCGTTGTTGATGATTCATTATTTTATGTAAAAAATCAAGTATATGAATGTAAATTAACTTTTTTTGTTGAAAATTAATTTTTTTTTAGAGAATTAAACGGGTTTGTAGAAATTTAAAATTTCTAGCTTGAAAACTTAATTCTTTTATTGGAAAATTATCTTTTTGGGTCGAGAATTAATCTTCTCTGTTGAAAATTCATCTATTTGGTTGAGGATTCAATTATTTATTTCTAAATTTGTCTTTTTCCGTCCAATTTATCTGGTTGAATGTTCGCTTTCCTAAAGTAATTTTTAAACTTTGCGTTGATAAATTATCTTTTTTAGTTGACAATTCAACTATTTGGTTTAAAATTTGTTTTTTTTTGTATAATTCAATTGGTTGAACTTTTGTTGTTGTTGAAAATTAATTGTTTAAACTGTATATTTTTACGATTCCATTTTTGGTTGAAAACTGATCTTCTTTGGTTGATAAGTCTACTATTATATTTTTAATTCGGGATTAATCTTATCTGGATTTGAAAATTCTACTATTTGATAGAAAATGTAATTATTTTGTTGAAAATTCAACTATTTTCATAATAAGTCACCTTTTTTAGTCAAAAGTTGACTACTTGGTTTGAAAGTGGAGCTACTTTGTTAATTTTTTGTACTATTAAATAAATAATTTTTACTATTTTGTGGTAAATTTGTTTTATTTTTAGTTAAAAATTAATTTTTTCGATTAAAAATCTAACTATTCTATTTTTGATAAAAAATTTATCGTTTTAGTTACACATTCAACTATTAGGTTGGAAATGTATCTTTTTTTGTTCAAAATTAAATTATTTGGTTGGAAATTCATCTTCTTGTTATAAAATTCAATTATTTGCTCGAAGGTTGGATTCTTTTCTTGAAAACTGATCTCTTTGGTTGAAGATTTCACTATTTTGTCGATTTTTTTTATAGAGAATTAATTTTTTCAACTAAAAATGTAACTATTCCAATTTTTGTTAAAAATGGATCTTTTCTGGTTCAAAATGTAACGGTTTGTGTAAAAATGCATCTATTTTGGCGATAATTCGACTTTTTGGTAGAAAATTTTTTTTTTTTCATTGAGAATTCAAATATTTTGTTGAAAATTCGCCTTTTTCGTTGAATTCAACTGTTTGAAATTTTTGTTTAGTTGAAATTAAATTTTTAGCTGAAAATTTAAGGATTCCATTTTTGATTAAAAACTGATATTTTTTGGTAGAAAATTCAACTGTTTTTATGAAAATTCGTCCTTTTGGATTGCAAATTCATTTTTCATGGTCGAAAAATCATCTTCCTTGGTTAAAAATGTACTTTTCTGTTGAAAATTCAACGGGCTTCGAAAAAATTTAACCTTTTACCTTAAAAAATTTACTATTTGATTAAAATTTCAAATATTTTATTGAAACGTAATAATTTTTTGCTTGGAAGTTAAACTTATTAGTTGTCTGTTTAGTGCAACTGTTTGGTAAAAAATAATTTTGTTCTTGTTGAATATTCCTTTTTTTAGATGAAAATTTAACTATTTCATTGGAAAACCGTTTTATTTTTAGTTGAAAATTAATTTTCTTAACTTAAAAATAACTATTTCATTTTTGATTGAAAATTTATTGTTTCATTCAAAAGTTCAACTATTTGATTAGAAATGTATCTTTTTTAGTTGAAAATTAAACTGCTTGATGGAAAATTAATGTTTTTGGTATAAAATTCCATTATGTGGTCGAAGGCTGAACTCTCTTGTTACAAATAATTCTCTTTGGTTAAAAATTGAACTATTTTGTTGAAAATTCTTTTTTTTTTGTTGATGATTATATCCAATAT
>CAKNXH010060553.1:103605-157186 GCA_932178445.1 Andricus quercusramuli | reverse complement strand
TAACGAGATATTTTCACAGGTTTCCAGAGGATTATGATAAATGCAAGAAGATTCAAGAGAATTTCGCTGAATTCAAAACAATTCTGCTAAAATCAAAAAAATTTTACAAAGTTAGAGAGAATTTAGCTGTTTCTAAGACAATTCTGCTAAACTCAAGATAATTCACGAGAATTCCACTGAGTACTCGAAAATTCTACAAATTTCAAGGGAATTTACAGAATTCATGAGAATGTTGTCGAATTTTGTTGATTGTGGAAAATATCTTTTTCCATTTTTGTATCTCGTTGACGTGTGAAGTTGCACCAGTCACAACCTACTGCAAAAGCGATCCGAGGAGAAATTATACGAAATGAACTTGCTTATGCACACACTCTTGTCGATGGCACATGGACTCTCGACCTTCTAACGCGTGCTTCTGATTGGTTAATCTTTAATTGTTAATAACTCGGTATTTATTAACTTTAGAACAATTTTTTTATAATTATTTTCGACGCCATTTTTTTGTTAGAATTCAAAAATACAAATATGTTTTTTGAGTACTGGGACACCCTGTATATGGCTGTTTACTGTTTCTTACAGGAAGTAGGGGGTAGTGGGCTAAATCCCAGGTTAGGTCAAGTCTGAGATAGTACAAAAAAAGTGGGTAGGTCCTAATTTACTTAAAAAAAATCATATATATATATAATTAAAAAAAAAGTTAAACAACCACCGCAGGGTGCCACTAAGAGCAACTGCCATCTAAAAAGAAAATGTCAATAGCCCCCAGTAGAACCGCGGTAAAATACACCTATGGCCACGTCTCACATCCGTGAGATGGGTGGTCACAGGGCACGTCGAAATCACAACGACAGGCCGGCGAAACCCTCGCGTGTCTTGAGGACACGAAGCGACCCAAGGATGACAGCTTTCTGCATCCATCTCGCAAGTGCCTTGGCATATTTTTGGCACGCGGGTATGGCTTTAAGGTTACGAACCAGTGATAATTTAGTACCTCCGAGAGCACCTATCACTAGGACAATTACTCGTGCCGAATATTTTGGGTACAGTCGTTGCAGCTCTCTTTTAAGGTCTCGATACCTCTCCTCTTTTTCTTTCTCCTTTGCAGTGATGTTGTATTCGGACGGAGCCGAGAATTCAATCACGAATATCGTTCGTTTCTCGAAGTCTTGGAGAACAATGTCAGGCCTCGAGTGCGCAACGGAGACTGCTGCCCGAAAATCGTAGTTCCAGAAAATCTGGCACTTCTCGTTTCGGACAATTCACTCTATATCCCTTGGAGCGTTCGGCAGGGCGGGGTCGCGACCAACACCGTAAGAGCGACAAAGGTGGTAATAAAGTACTCTTAGGGCCGCATTATGTCTATGGGTATACGTTGTTCCTGCGTGGGTCGGACACCCCGATAGTATGTGTTCTAGGTACTCAGCGTGTGCATGACACGCTCTGCACCTATCACTGGGAACTTCTTGACATAAAATGCGGGCGCGGTATGCTAAGGTGGAGATTACACCGTCCTGGCATGCGAAAATGAAGCCCTCTGTACCTGAATTGAGCCCTGATGATTTGAGGAAAGCAAAAGTTTGCTCCTTTGACAAGGACTGTTTTTCTACATTTCTGTGAAAGTTTCCGTGCATATATATATATATATATATAGAGTTAGAAATTTGTCATAAGGACAACCGCAGGATTTCGCAGGGAGCAGGTGCTAATCTGAAAAATTGCACCCGCTCCCGGCGAAATCGCGGTAAAATTTCAGATGTAGCCACGTCTCACGACTGTGAGATAAGTGGTTACAGCCTGCGACGAATTCAATACGATGATCCGGCAAAAGTCTCGTAGACATAAGTCTACGCAGGGATGCGTATGTGTACTCTTTGACAATGTCTAGAGCTAGATGTAGTTTCTCTTGATTTCTAGCATAGATCTTAAGATCATCCATGTAAAATACATGAGTGACCTTATCCTTTCGGTTTCCAGGTTCGCCGCAAAGGTACGCTTGGGAATGGCGAAGTGCGAGAGATAGTGGCAATAATGTGAGGCAAAAGAGGATAGGGCTCGTGGTGTCGCCCTGAATCACACCTCTCTCAATTGTTGCTTTTATTTTACGGATTGCATCTGTCAAAGGTCTCGCTGCATTATGCACACTACAATTGATAGTCCAGAGATCGGCTAGAGAGAAACCTGAATGTTGGTGTTTCTGCGGGTCCTGAAGCATCGCTCTTCTTCTCTTGGATGCCTGCTCGCGGTTGGTCTCAATGTCGCCTCTCTTTCTCTGTTGCCAGCTTGTTCTGGCGGCGGTCGAGTAGGCGCTCCGCTTATATAACCCCTTTTTCGAATACTAATATTCGGATGCTGGTATCATAGCACCATCTTCATTGACTCCCCCAACTCTAGGGTAGTCGGCATTGTTGTACGACCCATTGTCGGGAGCCCTGCACGTTCGATTGTTTTGAACCGCACTTACTACAACTATGTTTGGTGTTGTCATTGTTGTTCCGACGAGCAGCAAGGGAAAAGGGATCGTACATCCTTGTAGAGCCCCGCATGCAAGGACAAAGGATATATATATATATATATATATATTCGGTTTCGGTTTCGGTTTCGATTCCTTTGGAATGGAACCGAAGGGCTTATGACAAAGCCACCGAACGCGTCCTCGGGTTGCGGATAGAGGGTCCCTGTACCAAGGGTTTCTGCTGAATATGGTTACAATAATTAATAAGCAGTCGCGGACAATTGTCCAGGGATGGTCCCGAAGGAATAACCCCCAAGCGAAGGCGTGAGAACCGTGCCGAAAGCTGAATGTCACCTGGGTGAGGTGTCTCTAACGGTGATTCTGGGAAATCGGCGACTCTCAGAGTATACAGCCTTATCCTTGCATGCGGGGCTCTACAAGGATGGACGAACCCTTTCCCTAGCTGCTCGTGGGAACAACAATGACAACACCAAACATAGTTGTAGTAAGTGCGGTTCAGAACAATCGAACGCGCAGGGCTTGCAACAATGGGTCGGACAACAATGCCGACTACCCTACAGTTGGGGGAGCCAGTCAAGACGGAGTCAATGCGATTGACCGGCGGAATCTTGTTACTTTTGGGTGGACGGATCAACTCAATGACGGCCTGCTGGAGTGCTACGATGCTAGTATGGTCCCTGAACGAGAAGGTTACATGGCACGACTGCATGCTCTGTGGTGCGAGAAACACCCAGAGTTCTCAGACTTTTCGCAACAACGTCTGCGAAACCATGCCGAGAACCTCCGGAAAAGAGGTTATATAAGCGGAGTGCCTACTCAACCGCATCCAGAACAAGCCGGCAACAGAGAAAGAGAGGCGACACTGAGACCAACCGCGAACAGGCATTCAATAGAGCAAGAACGATGCTTCAGGACCCGGAGAAACATCAACATTCAGGTTTCTCCCAAGCCCAAAGATCTGAGTGAATTGGATGATGAACTTCGTGGAGATTTTTCCGAAGAATCCGACCTCTGGACTATCAGTTGTGGTGTGTACAATGCAGCGAGAACTTTGGCAGATGCAAGCCGTAAAACAAAACCAACGGTTGATCATAAGACCAAAAGAAGAATGCATCAACTCAGCACAAAGATAGGCTTGGCTAGACAGTACGCGTCCCGCATTCAGTGTGTGATTGACTACGTAACATTTGGCAGGAATTTCACTGCCAAGGTTCGACGGTTCGCGCGCGAACTGCGGATCCGTCATCACACAATCAACAAATCAAAGCTAATGACCATCAGACAGCATATTGTTGACAGAATACGAATACTATCTAACGCTAGGAGAAGTCTAGAGCGGAGAAAGAGGTGGGTCAGAGAAAATCAAAAATTTTCATCTGATCCATCTAAACTCTTCCAAGACCCTCCAATTACTGTCGACCATCCGCCCAAACCAGAGGAGGTCGAAGCATTTTGGAGAGAAGTCTACGAGGTCCAGCATTCACTTCAAGAAGACTCAAAGAACATAAATAGCTTCAAGGAGCTGTGTAATGCCCTCATAACACCTGAGGAAGAATGCCCAACTATCACTATCGAGGAGGTGAAAAACGTATTAAGAGGCATGAAGAACTTTCCCGCTCCGGGACCAGATGTTATCAAGACCTTCTGGTGGAAGAAGTTTCCTTCGACCCACCAGCATCTGGCCCGAATTTTCACCTCATATCTAAAGTCGGAAGAGCCTATTCCGGAGTGGTTGGTGGAAGGGCGCACAGTGCTCCTGCCTAAGACGGGAAACTTAGCTGATCCTAAGAATTACAGGCTAATAACTTGTCTGAACACACTGTATAAGATCTTCACAGCCATCCTAAATAATAGGATTCTTCGGACAATTGAACCTGTGTGGCGAGAGATGTATGAACAACGTGGCTCGAAGAAAGGCGTAGCAGGATGTCGGGAGAACCTGCTCATCGATAGATGTGTCTGTAAAGATGCAGCATCCTATCAACGATCTCTATAGATGACCTGGATAGATTACCGAAAAGCTTTTGATTCAACCTCCCATAGACTTATCATCTATCTGTTGGAAAGCTTAAAGGTTCATCCACACATCGTGAGATGAATAGAGAGATTAATGCCGCTTTGGAAAACCAGATTTACCATCTTATCTGGAAAATATCGTGTGATTACTAACAGTATCACCTTTCAGAGAGGTGTGTTTCAGGGCGACACCATGAGCCCTCTCCTCTTTTGCCTCACATTATTGCCACTATCTCTCGCACTTCGCCATTCCGAAAGGTACCTCTGCGGCAAACCTGGAAATCGAAAGCATAAGGTAACTCATGTATTTTACATGGATGATCTTAAGCTCTATGCTAGAAATCAAGAGAAACTACATCTAGCTCTAGAAATTGTCACAGAGTACACTCAAGAGATTGGAATGGAGTTCGGGTTAGAGAAATGCGCCAAGGTTAATTTGAAGAAAGGAAAACTTAACGGCATCCCCGAAGATCCTGAACTCGTTGACAGAAGCGCTATACGACACCTTTGCGCTGGAGAGACCTATACATACCTGGGCGTGCCACAAAGCCGCATTCAGGACGTAACATCTATAAAGGATACTCTCCGATGCAGATACAAACGTCTCCTCCGACAGATATGGTCTTCCGAACTGTCGGCGAGGAACAAAGTATCTGCAACGAACATGCTTGCCGTCCCAGTAGTACTCTATTCATTTGGAGTAGTTCCATGGACGAAGGACGAGCTCAGATCCCTCGACATCGGGTCCCGAAAGGTTATGCACATGAACAAAAGCATGCACCTTAAGTCTTCTGTTCCACGACTTTACATCTCACGCCGTCAAGGTGGTCGTGGAATACTGAATTTTGAATGTCTTCACAACAGGATTATTCTGGGTACAGCACATATTGTCGCGAATGGACAAGATCCTCTTCTTAAAATGGTCAGAAAACACGAAGAAGTAGGCAAAGGGGCGTTTCTTTACAAAGCAGCAGAAGAGGCTGCTGAAACACTCGGCCTTGACTTCAATATCAGGGGTGAGCTTAATGCATCAAATCTTATCCATCTTGAATACTCACTCCTGAAGGCCCGGATTAAGAAAGCACAGGAGAAAAACTTCCGCGAAGAGCTCCTCGACAAGAAGATGCACGGCATCTTCCACCGAAATGTGGAAGATCAGTCGATGTCGTATGAGCTGACGTTTGCTTTCCTTAGATCACCCGGATTGAAGTCGGGCACAGAGGGATTCATTTTGGCATGTCAAGATGGTGTCATTTCCACTCTAGCATACCGTCGCCACATTTTGAGCCAAGATATTCCCGATGATAGCTGCAGAGCGTGTCGTGAACACCCCGAGCATCTAGGACACATACTATCTAGTTGTCCTGCTCATGCGGGAACAACCTACATCCAAAGGCACAATGCGACACTGAGAGTGCTTTATTACCATCTCTGTCACTCTTACGGCATTAGCCCAAATACCTCTCCGCTAAACGCCCCTAGAGAAATAGAGTCAATTGTCGAAAATGAGAAGTGCCGCATATATTGGAACTTCATGTTCTCGACAATTGTTTCTGTTGCGCACTCGAGGCCTGACATGGTTCTTCTTGACTTCGAGAAACGAACCATGTTCGTTATCGAATTTTCGGCACCAGCGGACAAAAACGTCACAGCGAAGGAGAAAGAAAAGAAAGAAAGGTATAAAGACCTTATGAGGGAGTTGCGACGGTTATACCCGGAATATTCTGTTAAGCTAATCGTCCTGATCATTGGCGCTCTTGGAGGTGCCAAGGTTTCACTTGTTAATAACCTGAAAAGCATCCCTGCGTGTCAACAAAATGCTGAGACACTTGCAGGGAGAATGCAGAAGGCGGTCGTCCTTGGGTCGCTCCGTGTCCTCAGGGTGCACGAGACTTTCGCCGGATCATCGTATTGAATTCGCGCAGACTGTAAGCACCCATCTCACGGTCGTGAGACGTTGTTACAGCTGAAACTTTACCGCGATTTCGCAAGGAGCGGGTGCAATTTTTCAGATTAGCACCCGCTCCCGGCGAAATCCTCCGGTTGTCCTTATGACAATTATATATATATATATATATATATATATATATATATATACAAAAAATCTATGGATTTAAAATAGATAATATAGATAGAAAATAGATAAGCTACTATGAAACTTTTTAAATTAGGGATTATACAATTTTGTTGAATCTTTTAAATTTATTTATTTATTTACTTTTTTTTTAAGTAACGAAAAGTGAAATATTTTCGAATCTACTGGGGCTCGAAACAAAGCAACCCAGCCATGACAGTTCATAGGCTAACTGGTATTTGACCTTTTTAGCTTATGGGTCATTTTAATTGATTTAACGGCATCTTACTTGAGATTTGTTACCTGGTGTTATTTATGTGAATTGTTTACCCGATTTATTTATGTGAACTATTTACCTGATTTACTCTTTTATCTGGGTGAATCATTTATTTGTTTTATTTATACAATTGATTTTATTGAATTTATGTGATTTATTTATTGAAGTCATGTGTTATGTGTATTTATATGATTTGTTAATTTCTAGAATATCATGAACCTGCCATTCCACTTTGCGAATGTTACCATTTACCCTTGAAATGGATTGCTGGGGGTTCGATATTGATTACCTGCTTAATTGTGTTCGATACGATTTATTTCACTGATTTATCAGTTATTTCACGATGCTCTTGTGATTTATTTATTTAAAACAAAACATAATTATGTTTGTTGGGGAATAATCTTTATCAACTTGTTACAATGTTTATTTATTTAATAGTCGAGTTTAGAATTTTGAGAAAAATGGATCAGTCCACCATTAAGATCGATAAGCTTTGGGAATAAACAACAGATTCTATTTTTAGCTGGGTGAGTTCTTTGAAAGTCGCTGAACTCCAAAAAATCCTACGTTAGTTCGATATCTCTTCCGAAGGGGATGATATGGCGTTTGGTTAGGTTCCACCAGCATTCTCGCCACATGCATCTTACTTGGGAGGAGAGTGGGGAGCGTGTAGTACCAAAAGCGATACGGAATTCTTGTTCATACCGATGTCAAGCGCGGGTAGCGTTACTTTCGCGAAAACAATAGCCAGTGTATTGACGTTTGCTCCATACGAGCAAACACCACCTTTGTATATTCCTGCTAGTCGTTCCACAATGATTCCTGCCTCCTTTCAGAACGTGGTTCAATCCACAGCGCTCAGGATGAGTCCTTTTTCCAACGATTTTGGCCAGACTAGTGGCATTCGCGATAACATACACCCCTTTAAATTATCCAAACATTTCGGAGCAGCGCAATCAGACTTTACAGGATGAGGATAGGCATTCAGATGCTAGTTACGTTACAGCTCCTTTGCAAAACTATAATCATTTAAGTGATACTAATCCGTTTTTAGATTCATTTGTACCTGCTAGAGATCCTTTCTGTACTGATCAAATTCCTATCATTCATCTAGATAATAGACCCAGATTACAAATGTCTTCTCCAGTTCTATAAGCAATTTACCTTCTTCTGATTTACCAACATCTGCGCGTCCTCGTAGTATGGATGATATTCATGCTGTGTGTAGTAGAGGCAGTTCTTTGACAGTTGCAGATCTCTTTAGGGCACTTCCTTTTCTGTTGAAGGACTCCGCTCAATATTGGTACTGGTTTAACAGTAGAAAATGGGATTCATGGGAAAAGTTTACCATTGCTTTTAGGCGTAGGTACGGAGGATTGAACTTTCAAACATGAGTTAGGGATGAGGGGTACAGAAGGACTCAAGGTCCGGATGAACCTATAGCAGACTACTTGCTAAATATTTGCCTGATCTTCCAGCATTATGACCCTCCTATGTCAGAGTTAGAGCAGTTACAACTCGCCATCAACAATTTACATCCAAATTATGTGGATGCTCTGCCTAAAGTTGAGTATAGAACTTTCGAAGAGTTGGAGGATGCGGCGAACGATACGAAGCAACTGCTGCTATGAAAAAGGGGTATGTACTAGGATAGGCCGAATAACACGAAAGATTCCGAATCGAATCGTAATAGAGAGGAAAAGTTGCTACTCGTCACCCGGATTGCAATGAATTTTTTTTTAATCGGACCATATCTTCCGGTCGCACATCGCTTTCAAAGTTTCCCAAAATCGTTAAAAATTGTACACATCCCGCTCTCCTGTAAGGGTGGAGGGGGAGGGGCAAATATCGTAAAAAGAGCCAGTTTACGGTCGTTGTTTTCCTCGTGTGAAGTGTGCTGGTGCGGTCGGCTAAAGCGTTAAAATATATCATATTTAGAACAGTCTTACGTAAATGTACATCAGCCGCAATATGATGGGAGGGGAGGGGGGAGGTGAGCCTCAGCGAGAGTTGGCCAATGGCCAAGCTGGGTGGGCGGCAGCCGGTTCTAAGAATTCGCCTTACCGCTGCGCGCAACGTGCCAGCCAGACAAGTCGAGACGTGTCGAAAGCGAGCGAGACTGTTTTCTCGAGGGACGACGGTGACGAGTCGCATTTGAGTGTTGATTAGAGACGGAGTTTAATTGAAAATGACGTCGAGGAAGCTCGGTCAACAATTTTATTGTCCTTTATTCGGACCGCCCAAAAGTCTGAACGAACAGATTCTTCCTTCACATGCTGATGTTTTGCTACACTGCCAGCATGTTAGATATTCTTTAGCCCTGGCTTCGTTAAGAAATTTTCTTTCTACCACAGGAACTTTTCTGTCGACAGGGCAAGAACACTAAATTCCAACCGGCTGATCATGGGTACATTTATCTATTGTTTTGTTGCAATCACACAGAAGGTGCATTTTGCACTTGCAGGAACATACGTCAAATAAAGTTTTTTTTACAGTCAGAAATGTATTGTATGCACTCCTTCGCACCAGCACACTTCACACGAGGAAAACAACGAACGTAAACTGGCTCTTTTTGACGATATTTGCCCCTCCCCCTCCACCCTTACAGGAAAGGGGGATGGGAAGGGGAATGTTCTTTTTTAGTCAAAGGCTATTTAGAAGAGGTCACATACCGATTATGAACGAAATTCGATTACTATAATTTACTAAGAAAAAAATCCAAAACGTATTCAATTTTTAACGATTTTTCGAAACTTTTCCGCGCTATTACGATTCGATTCGGAAACTTTCGTGTAATTCGGTCCACCCTAGTATATACCCCCTCCCCCCAACTAAAGATAGTGTTCTGTCTGAATTTGCGTATCGCACGAATATTAGGAAAGCGGATGGTGTAGCAGCTGCTACAAATGAACCTGTAGTTTTAGATAGCAGTACTAATGGGTGCAATGTGGGTGATCCCTCCCATAATAAAAATAATGGTAATAATGATAGAAGCAATAGGAAGCAAGGTGGAGTAGGCCGTGGTAAAAATTGCGGCAAGAAAAGTGGCGGTGATGGTGGTTCCAACTCCACTAATAATAATAATAATAATAATAACCCAGGTAGCAATCCAAATAGCGTATGCGCTTTAATAGGTCCTCCAGAAGTACAGGCACCCCCTGTGCCCAATCCTTTCGGATATTTTCCGCCCTTTTTCAATTATGACTATTATACCAGCATTCCGAAGCCACATGTGAAGCCAGCTAATTTTACATACCCTCCATGGGGTACCCAGTCCACTGAGGTGTCGAATTTACCGACTGCTGCAGTGGATTCCTATGTTATAGGTCCAACACAACCTAGCACAGTGCACACTAACCCTAGTGGCTCACGAAGAGATGTGCTTTACGCTTGTTGGAACTGTAACGAGACAGGACACGGTTTCCGTACTTGTCACAAACAAAAGAGTGTTTTTTGCCACAAATGTGGTAAATCCGGTCAATACTCGACGAGCTGTAGCGGATTCTCTGGACCCCGACCGGGAAACGAATAAGGTCAAGTGATGATAGGGTCCAATCACTTCCCGCTTTCGTTATTGAGGCCACTCGGATTCTATTCGATCGAGGAAATATGGTACTTGACGAGAGGCGCCTATTTATTACTGTTTGTGTGGACGGCCAACCACTAAACGGACTTTTTGATCCCAGCTCGTGCTACACTTATATAGGCAAGCATGCTTTTGGGAAGTTTGGTACTTTATTGAAGAAATTAGCTGATCAGCCACACCCAGGAATCATGTATCCGAACGGGGTGATTGAGAAAACTGCTGGACAAGCCATTTTACTACTTGAGTTTTTGGGTATAAGCAAATGTTTGCTGATTCATTTTGCACCAACGCTTAACTGTGAGGTTTTGTTTGGTCACGATTTTGCAGAATTGTTTGATTTTGAGGTTAGATTTAAGCCTCGAATTTTGAGACTGGGTAACGTTATTTGGAGAGCGTATCGGGGTCAGAAAATCGGTTCTTAGGTAAACCTGTCATCCGAATCTTCAGATAGTCGTATGGAAGCTACCAGTGCTCCGCTATCAGGTGAAGTTGTTCAAGCCTGTGCTGGCATAAAGGAACTAAAGCCAATTGAGGCTAAATATTTAGAGGATTTTCTTAAAAGGAAAATTCCTTTAATACCAGCGAAGCTTCCTGCTACACACATGGTGAATCACCATATAGATATCCAGGGACATCCTCCTTTCAGGCAAGCTTATCAGCGTTATTCTCCCAGGGTTGAAGAATCTTTGCGAGAGTCCGCCCAAAAGCTCGAAGATGAGCGTATTACTAGCCCAAGTAAAATCGAATGGTGTAACCCTGTAGTAATGGTTAGGAAGTCTGACGAAAATTACAGACTTTGTATCGACTTCAGAAAGCTGAATGAGGTAGCGAAGAAAGATGCGTACCCAATGAGGAACATTAGCGATATTTTTGGATGAGCTTTCCTCCGCACGATACATTTCCAAGATTGACCTCAGTCAGGCATTTCACCAGATTCCACTCTCAGAGGAGTGCAAGGAGTTCACTGCTTTTCCTGTACCGGGTAAGGAGCTCTACCACTATAGCCGTATGTCTTTCGGCTTATCGGGAGCTCCAGCCACGTTTCAGCGTTTGCTGAACGTTTGCAACGTTTCAGCGTTCTGGATGTGGTTATAAATGACGGACTTACTGTCAATCCGGATAAAAGCGAGTTCGGTTGCAGCCAGGTACGTCACCTGGGATATCGGGTGGATAGGACAGGAATGCATTGAGACCCCGAAAAGATTGAGCCAATAACATCTTATCCGGCTCATACAAATTTGCGTACGCTCAGACGGTTTCTGGGCGTGGTCTCATGGTACAGGCGGTTTGTAAAAGATTTTGCCACCAGAGCTGAAATCCTTTATCGATTATTAAAGAAGAATTGAAGATTCGAATGGGGGAATGCTCACGAAGAGGCTTTCCAGGACTTAAAGTCAACTCTGGTAACCGCCCCCACGTTATCTAGACCAGATATTGGTCTGCCATTCTACTTGAAAACTGACGCAAGCAGTACGGTTCTAGGAGCAGTCCTCGCCCAGATCCAAGACGGTGAAGAACACGTCATAGCCTTTGCTAGCAATTCTATGCAGGGCGCTGAGAAGAACTACACGGTAACCGAGCAGGAATGTCTGGCTGTGGTATGGGCCGTCGAGAAATTTAGACCGTATCTCAAGGGGTAACACTTTATAGTGATCTCAGACCATAGTAGTCTACGATGGCTTTATAACCTGAAAGATCCTGCTGGTAGATTGGGTAGATGGGCCCTTAAATTATTGCAATACGATTTTGAGGTTAAGCACAGGAAAGGTGCCCTTCACCATGTACCGGATGCTCGTTCAAGGATGTATGAACCAGATCAAGAGGTTGTATGTGCCACTGGAAAGACAGATGATCTGTGGTACACTCGTAGGGCAAAATTGGTCCAGGAGATGCCGTATAAATTTCCTGACTGGAAGTTAGAAGACAATCGGCTTTATTGTCATCGCCCGGACCACCTCACTGATCCATTGTTGTCTGATTTGGAGGCCTGGAAGTTGGTCCTACCACTAGAACTTCGCTCGGTGGCCATTAGTGAAGCACACGATACAAAGACGTCTGGACACTTAGGTGTCGATAAGACCTTCCAGCGCCTCTCGTTGCTTTACTATTGGCCAGAAATGTTCAATGACGTTGCGAAATACGTCCGAGCATGTGAAATCCGCCAGTAGATGAAGGTGGACCAGGCAGGTCCGGTAGGCCTAATGGGTAAACGGGTAATCGAGCAGTCTTGGTCGGTGGTGGCAGCGGACATAACGGGTCCCTTTCCACCGAGTCGTTCGAGTTACCAATATGTCTTGGTTTTCCAGACATGTTTACCAAATGGTTTGAGGTCTTGCCTTTGAAAAAAGCAAATGCCGTTAAGGTCCAGAAGTCGTTCGAGCAAACGGTTATTTTTAGATGGGGTATCCCCGAAGTACTGTTCACTGACAACGGCACGGAGTTCGTGAACAAATTAATTTCAAAGGCCGCGTCGAAATTGGGAATTAGGCATTCGACTACCCCGCCGTATAATGCGCAACCTAATCCGGTGGAGCGGGTAAATCGAGTGCTGAAAACCATGGTATCATTTTTCGTGGAAGATGATCATCGGGGTTGGCGGAGGATAAGGACCCCGCCGCAGTAGTCGGCTTAGGAATAAGAGATAAAGAATCTTCGGAACCCTCACCCGTTTCGAAGCCAACGGTGGATATGGGAATCCAACGTGGAGAGCTGGACGAGGACGCCGGATTTGTTCGGAACAAAGGAGGTTCCTCCCGTCCCTTGCGGGACGATGTCCGGCCGTTACCGCTTGTCTCAGCGGATGCTTCCAACCACTCCACAGTAAGGGCACAATTGGAGCCGCCTCGGATGTCTTCGGCCGGGCCATCTTTGGTCGCCTTTCCAACACCGTGTTATGTACAAAGGCAGGCTTTGTACCAAATCCCGGCGCGTTCCTCTCCTGATTCGCGCAGGGTGTAGATGCCACCATAGATGCCACTGCCGGAAAACGGATGCTGGAATTGTCATCTATCCACACATCCGTATCGAGCTTGCCCGGTCCCAAGAGAGATATTCTGCTTCTCGTGCAGCAAGCCAGGGGTGAAAGGCAAACAGTGTCCGAGGTGCGGGGTGAGCTACAGGCGAGGAGAGACGGGTCCCCGTTAGCCCTTCGGACAGGAGAACCGTCCCGACTCAAATCCGGTGCTTCCCCGCCAACCCCATACACTGCCTGAGTTCCTTCCTCAGATGTTACCCTCCGAAGTTGGAACCCCAACACCTGATCTTCCGAGAGAAGGAGAAGCCCTGGGAGCGGACCACCCGATCATTCAGGCTTTGGCCGAGGCCATCCTGAGGCGACTCTAAATGCCGCGATTAGTTAGTAGGCCGTCTAGTTTCTTTCCTTTCCTTGAGTTAGTTTTAAGCATTTTTGCCGTTAGATTTTGAGCTTAGTTTAGTCGTTAGGTGGTACGGTTAATCAAAAATACGATTTAAGCATTTTCTGCCGTTAGATTTAAGCTTAGTTGGGTCAATAGGTGGCAGCGTTAACCACAAATATGTGTTCTCGTTGTGCAGATTCGAATCCGGGTACGAGTATTCCCTATGAAACTATGATTTATAGACTGATTGCGCCTATTGGTTCCAGATTGCACCAGTTCACTTGAACTAGGATTTGTCAATTAAAGGAGAACTTTGGGACACAGCGATACTTTTCTGTTAATGGGTCTGGTAGATAGCAGACTTTGATCAATATAGTCTAATACATTTTTTTTATTATAATTTACTGCTCATGGGTCTGGTAAAGAACAGACGTTACCAAATCTCATTTCTTTTAGATAACATTACTGTTATGAGTGGGTGAGTCGATTGCTGCCAAAGATCACATTTACTTTTTTTTTTATTAGTTTTTTTTATCCCTTTTGGATCTGATTTATTGATCTTTCGAGCATGGACGACTTTAAAGCTCTATTCCGCCTCAATTAAACACTCTCAAATATAAACTACACCTCAGAATTTAATCAGACTTGGGATATGACTTGGAAGTCGGATTGCTAACGCCTGCTGGCTTTGGGATCCCGCTGGTCAGTCTAGGGGGCGGGGGGGGGGGGGTGTTGTAACGAAGTGGCTTCCCATCCGTTAAGGATCCTCCCCTGACCTAATACGATAAATTAATTAAAGATAATCGTGATACATCCCAAGACCAACACGGACTCAAACATTTAATTAATTAAGGAATGAGTCTAATTTAGGGAAGGAGATTGTTTGTACAAAATATTGTATTCTGATCAATTAAGGCTAGATCACCTATATATTAAGAAGGGAAAAGCACCTGACGTCCTACCTTTATTTCTCGAGAGACCAAGAAACAGCCAAGAACTTCGTACTTTTTCTCTTGTACCGAAAACTCCAACAAGCAAAGGAATAGGCTATCCAATATAACCACTCGCCTAACTGCACGTCACTTCCACCACACCACCCGCACCCCACAGTTCATCTTACCACACACGTCGAACTGAGATTTAACCGATGTCACTCGGGATTAAATTACTATCTTCGAAAATCACGGAACGCCAAAAATGACTATAAGCTCGGCACCTGTCATAGCAGACAGGCGGCCATCTTTGCCACTACCGGCACAATAGACACAAGGCAGTGTGTAACTGACGCCGCCAAGAGTGCTTAGGATGAGACCTATTTTACCAAGGAGAGCCGGATGTGAGACGAAAAGAGAGCAGCACCTACTGGGCTTGGCCGGTTAACGAGTGAAACTAGCGTGAAGACAACGAGAGCGACGCTCAGGAGCCAGTTCGTGTTGGTTGTTCACACCGTGACGAGGACTGGGACTTTTGCCGTTGCTATACCGTTTGAGAAGGACGAATCCACTTTCTTACCTTGGCGTGGGATGAACAGTGGAGACTGAAGCTCGTTTCGACGGAATAGAAAGGTAGGCGTCAGACTGTTTTTCCTCTTCGTCATGTTATTCTTGAGTCTGGTTATGATTGCATTATTTTGTTCCCCTTTTGTGTTTAATTTCATTCAGAAAGTTTATTGAGTGATGAGATGTGATGAGTAAGTTTTGGCTCGGTAAAGTAAGTTTCTTCTCTCTCTCTCTTTGTTTCGGTCAGAGAGTCAGTTTAGAGATTGTTACGGGTTTTATTTTCCTTTGTTCTAGTTGTAAGCATAATTACCGTTTTTTTTTTTTTTCCTTTGGATTTACTAATTAAGCTTTTTGCCTTCGAAACATAATCAGCATCGCGTGAAATAAAAATGGCCGTTATTTAAAGTGTTCGCAAAGCGAAGGCTTTCGCTATCGAGTGCTGCCCTTCAGGCAAAGGTGTTTTTTTAATTTTAATTACTTTCTTTATACCTCATTTATATTATTATTGAATAAAAGCTTTTTAAATCAAATTCTTTATTACAAACAAACCAAAATATGGTTTAAACGTTTCTTTTTCGCCTTCACAAAAATCCCTCTACCATCAGTCAGGGCAATTAATTGAGTTTTTAACGTAATTTAGTTTCTGGATGATATTCATCTTTTCTTTCTTGTCGAGCGACACCGGAGGTGTGTCTGGCGCCTTTCAGAGGTAAGTACAAAATTGTATGGCGTCATTCTTCCTTTGCATCCCTCAAAGCTGGGATTGGCGTTATAATATATATATATATATATATATATATATATATATATATATATATATACACAAAATCTATGGATTTAAAATAGATAATCATTACGAATCACGAAAAATGACTTTTGTTTAATAGTTTGCTTATAACATTATAAACAATTTTTCTTTTACTCTAACCACACCACAACCCTCCCTAGGGATCGCGGGACCTTGTAGCTGGTGGGAGGGCTTACGTGGCTCATTGACCACAGATCTGGAATTGGTGAACCTGAGGGGCTATATCGCGAGGTGTGGCTACTCTGGGGAACTGACGGACTCTGGTGGGTGAGACTCAAACTAAGGAGCGGTCCTTCCAGGGGGTAATGGCAAAGCCCAAGGGAATATCGAGACCGCTGGTTCTCATGCTCCCAAGCTAACATGTGATCGCCGTGTCGAGAGCTGAATGGTACCAGGGTTAACAAATCCTTTGACATCCCGGCCTGCCCTCCTCAGCAGAGGGGGACAGGCAGGGGTCTCGAAGGAGGTGCCTTAACGGGGACTTTGGGACACCAGGTCGAATCCCTTAGTATATAGACCCGCCCCCCACAAGTGGGGCTCTATGGGGGGTGTTTCTTATTTCCCTAGCTTCTCGTGGGACAGAAATGTTACCCAACAAACTTGAAAAACAAAACGCAAACGATGAGGGATCCGTTTCGGGTCCCTCACCCAAACCACCGCCAAAAGTGGGAGGCTCCGTAGGGGGCAACTCACCAGTGGCGGTGCAAAATAGGAAGATGGTGGAGCCCTTCCGGGGTCCCAGAAGCGTCCGGAGATGCCCCGAAATAGCCTCGGAATGGCTGAGACGGGAATCTCCATTACGCAGATTAATTTGCACCACAGCAAAGGCGCCTCGACGGTTCTAGCCAGACGCATATCTGTGGTACACACAGGGATCGCCCTAATCCAAAAACCCTGGTTAAACAGGGAAAGGATTTGTGGCTTGTCAGGATGTGGCTCTATAGCCGTCAAGGGTATGGATGCGATCTTGGTGCCTAAATTCTGCTCCAGAGATCTCACCGTTATTAAGGTGAGACTCAGGGACAGTAGCGGAGAAAGGCTAGAGGTATTTATTGCCTCGGCTTACTTTCCTGGCGATGCCGAGGGACCTCCGCCTCCCAGAGAGGTGGAGGCTCTAATTCGGTATTGTCAGGAGACTAAGATTCCTCTTCTGTTGGGCTGTGATGCTAACTCTCACCACACGGTGTGGGGAAGCACAAACATCAATGACAGAGGGAGAGATTTACTTGAATACATAGCAGGCACAGAGATGCAGATTCTGAATCGGGGTGATACTCCTACATTCCAGACTAAAAACTGCTGTCTTAAAACCCAGGCTCCTACACGCGGCCGTGGTCTGGTGGCCACGAGCAGAATTTAAAACAATACAGGACAGGCTGCGAAGATTACAAACGCTAGCATTTAGGGGTTTGACTGGAGCAATGAGGACTGCGCCCACAGCGGCGATAGGATTCATGCTCTACATGTTGCGATAACCGCCAGAGCGGCTCACGCGATGGGCCGCCTGATAAGAGCAAATAGATGGACTCCGGGGACTAAACACACAAGACTCCCGAGTGGTATCAGCACACTGCCGATTCTACAGATGAGGCAAGACAAAATAACAAAACGCTACAACTTCACCAAAGCTTTCCGCGTCTGTATCCCAAGCAGGGATCTGTGGAAAGAAAAAAGGTAACCCGCTTCTCCAGGGGGACATCTGGTATACGGATGGCTCCAGGGGAGCGGGAGGGTCAGGAGCAGGAATTTATGACAGCAAGAGAGGGAAAGGGATAGGGATCACACTTGGGCGACACGCTACTGTCTTTCAAGCGGAGGTCCTGGCTGTCCTTCGCTGTGCTGAAAAGCTAATAGAGGAAAACGCTGCTGGCAAACAGATCACGATCTGTTCGGACAGCCAAGCGGCACTAACTGCAATAGGGAAACTAGACATAACATCAGAAGTGATTTGGGAATGCAAAAGGGCATTAAACCAACTTGCAGAAAGAAACAAAGTGGCTCTCATATGGGTCCCTGGTCACACAGGGATCAAGGGCAACGAAAAGGCGGATCAGTTGGCAAATTTCGGCGCAGCGAACGAATTCGTAGGACCGGAACCGGTACTGGGAATGGCGTCTTGCAGTGTCGGGATGGCCATTAAAAACTGGATCCGAACAAAACACAGGGAATACTGGGAACAAACCGAGGGTTGCCGTCAGGCGAAATCCATCCTGGGGTATACCTATAGCAGGCCTGCCCAACCTGGGGGAAACTGCTCGTTCACCACATGTTCCGTTTCCACCACCACGGGCCTCTACTTGCTTCTAGAAGCGCGTGGTAGTGGTTCGTGGCACGTGCCGCGTGACGTAGTTTGACGAATCCAGGATCGCAGATACGTTTTAAAGTAGGTGCTTTGAGGCGACTTAGTTGAAATATAATTTTTTTATTTGAATGCTGGTAAATGAACCTCAAATGAAACAGAAACGTTTACTGACATCCTGCGGTGAAAAATGTAATGTTTTTTTTCACAGGAATATGATTTTAATAATAATGCAATAATAATCCAATAATTTTGACAATTTTGATTCCAATTATTTTGACGGTCCTTCAAATTAGCCAGAAGGTGATTCAATGTACAGAAGTACGGTACAAGTACAAACAAACAGGTTTTCGCGAATTTGTCTATCTGTCTGTATGCATGTATGTGGGTGTGCGTGTGTGTTTATGTACATTTTTATTTTGTTAGCAGGACAAATTTCACAAGAATTGACAGATTGAATTGGACTTTGGTATACTTCTCAAGTGTCCTACAATGAAGGTCAAGTTCGTTAGCCAGCCATTTTGGATAAAAATTCCAAAAGTGAGCGGTTTTTCAAAATTTTTGAGACCACTTGTTTTGCAAATTTTAAAATTCTATGTAAGGATATTCGTAGTACTAGAAAAAAAAAATTTATCCTAATGCCTTTTTCTGATAAAACAAAAATTACTGGTGTTATATCATTTACAAAATTCCATAAAACAATCAAAAAGGAACATTTTAAGCCAAACAACGCACGATATGACAAAAATTCAAGAGAAGAAAAATGTTTTATTCAACACCCTACAAAATTGTTATGAGACTTTTTTTAATTTTCTTCAAAAAACGAAAATTCAAATTTTTATCGCACAAATAAATAATGAAAAATCAAAAATTCCATTTTCCGTTGAAAATATACAAGATACGAAAAAATATGAATAGAGAAAAACTGTGCACTCAAAAAAGATCTACTTTGTTCCACAAATCTACAATTTGTTTCATCTGTAAAAACCTTATTTTTTACCAAATTATAATAATTTCCAGAAATGGCAATGCTAATAAGTTGGAAAAGATTATGAGCGTGTTTCAAACTGTAACCAAATTTTTCCTGAAATTTTATGTAAAAAATTTATTGTAATTATTGTACCAAAAAATGATATTCCGAAAAAATCCTTGTATAGAGTGTTGGATTTTAGGTTTAAGATTTCAAGAATTTTTCAGAATAAACCTATTTTCCATGAAACTGTTGGTTTTTAAAGATTTATATCTAACCATCTTTACAGAACATATTATGAACTTTCCTTGTTTTGAAGACTTCATTCATTCCATTATTGCTCATATATTTATTATAATACCAATTCTAAATTACTTCACTCATTATATTTTATTTAAAAATCAGTCGCCCTAAAACACATTCCAAGATACAGCCTAGCTACGGTACTGGATACCTCCCTTCCATTTCAGAGAGGGACCACCTCCCCGAGCCTCCGACGCTGTGCGGAGGGAACTGGTGGTGGAAATTGATCACGTGGTCAACGAGCAGTTTTCCCCAGCTTGGGCAGGCCTGATCTATAGGATGGACAGAGCCAGGGAAATCCTGAGTTTACCCAAGAAAGAGATAAGGACAGTGGTACGGACCCTGACAGGACACAATCACTTGAACTACCATATACACAAAATGGGGTATAGCCCCACGACGGAGTGCAGGATGTGCGGCAGGGATGACGAAACATCCCTGCATGTATTATGCCAGTGCCCGGCATTAGCTAGGCTCAGGCAACAGACCCTCGGGGTCCATTTTATGGAAACAGAGGAAATCGAAACGCGATCAGTGGTTGACATACTGGGCTTCGTCAAGAGGTCCGGGGTCGACTGCTGAGAGTGAAGAAGTAAGGGTGTGGCACAATAGGATTTATAGCTTGAGCGCCAGGGGAGTTCTACATGGATTTCCCGCCCGCATTAAACCTAAACCTAACCACACCACAAAAAACATCGAAATCCATTAAGAATTGTACTGTAAAATGATTTAGTTCCAAAGGTTCTTTTTCCCCACTGTACGGTAGTTTGTAGTTCTATTTATATTAGGGTGGCTCAAAAAATAATGAAGTTCCTCTGATTGATGGGGTCACCTCCAAAAAAGCTTTCATTTGGTGAAAAAAACGATACTGAATTTTTTTCAAATTTCTTGAAGAAGGGGATCTTGGACCCCAAGGAGGTTAATTAAACCACCCTCAACCGTAAAAAACTCATATTTCCTCACAGGTTTGATAAAAAAAATGTAGTTTTCCCCAAATATCGTAAAAAGTGGTCAGAAAAAGTAATAAAATGAAGAGTATAGAAGGCTTGAGAAACCTCTCCCAGAAATAAAAAAAAAACTTGTTTGAACAGAAAATGGATTTTCGAACTTCCTGCAGCTTCTATTGCAAATATTTCGTGGATTTGGAGCAAAATAATCCACGAAATATTTTCAGTAGAAGCTGCAGGAAATTCGAAAATACATTTTTTGATCAAAAAGGGGTGTTTTTGTTTAATTTCTGGGGGAAGGTTTTCAACTTTTCTATACTTTTTTCATTTTATTATATATACAGAGTGTCTCAGACTCAAATGTCCCGGACTTATATAGCTGTATAAAAATTTAAAAAAATAACGAGAAAATTCCTTTTCCAAAAATCAGTTGAAGTTTTAGTTTTTTAGTTATAAAATATTTAAGCTGGACCAATCAGGAGCGCGGTATAAACAGTCGTGTGTGCGTGAGCGGGATTGCAATGCAATGTTATCGAAGCGCGCGCAGTGATGGGGGGGGGGGGGCACAAATCGAGAGAACTAGGAATACTAGGAATCTAGTATGACAATATCATTTCAGTTACGTGCTATATACTCTGAATCTTTAAAAACCTACAGAATATCCATTTACTTATATCAAAAATTTATTTCTATTAATAAAAAAAATAAAAAGATAATATAAAGAGGTTCATTGTGCAAAACTAATAGTAGGTGGCAACACCGAGCCGAGTGTTAGACCCTCTGTCGATGAGAGACGAGAAAAATATGATGCTAGGTGTACGGTTGCTTATAATTAAATATATGAGGGTAAATAATCTTTAAATATATGTTCAGTGCTTATGTACGAAGGTATTTTATACTTTTAGTGGAAATTATACATACAATGGGATACATGGTGTGGTGAGCCCACACTTGTAGTTATTTACTACAAGAAACTATCCACCTAGAAACACTACCTGAATCGGGTAGTGTCACGCCTACCCCGAAAGGGAAATGGCTTAATGGTATACATACATAGTAAAACTAACCTCACTTTGCATGTGACAGTCAGAAAAGGATTTATCAACCTTTTACGAGTGCAATATAATAAATATTGATAAAAAAGCTTAAAAAATATATTTTCTTATGTTTACAAGGGATAAATGGCACTTTATACGTATTAACCAAATTTCTTTCCTTGAAATTCGTATCTCATTGACATAGGGTCTAGTACTCGGCTCGGTGCTGCCACCTAAGATTAGTTTTGCAGCATGAACCTCAATGTGAAGTTTGCACAGAATTACAAGAAGTAATCATATTCGCTATTTTCAAATTCTGCGCGCTATAAATGTTTGCGCGCGCACAAGTGGGCATTCCGAGAGTTAAGAAGGCCATGCCGATGATCTGCACTGTAAAAAATGTCCTCGAAATTTTACATATTCTGTCGTGGTAAAATTGCACTGATGCATAAAATACGCCGCGGCAGCGCATTTAATTTCACATCAGTTGCTGAAAATTACGTCGTCGGTCGTAGGAAATAAAAGGACCCTGCACTAGCGTGGTAATTTTCCGCCGACTGTCGCTGTAATCTTACGGACTGAAGTAGCAGGTTTTCACGGTACCAAGCGGAATATTACCATATATCGGTAATTTTATGTTCGGAATTATGTGATTCTACATTTGACGTTAACAAGTGTTGTAATAATAAAATGTATTATCGTAGATAACGACCCGGTAAGAAGGTGCGAATTGAATTTCATTAATGTGCGAACAAATATCGTCGAATTTCAAACGTTTTGAATACCTTATCAATTCCGTTTTTGAGATATACGTTTTAATTTCTTTTATCGTAATTAAATTGTGTCGCATTTCAATCCCATTTAATGTGATGATTATTTCAGCTAACAAATGTATACATTTTAATTATAATTGGAAGATAAAAATTGAAATCAAGTTAATACTGCTTGATACCTTAAGCCAAACTGGAATATTGAAGACAATTTAATTCTCTCCGGCGAGTGATAATTGGGAGCAAATCAATGCCATTGAATTACGTCAGCCGACCGCGAAAATTGAAGTCAATTTTATACCATTTGGCACGTACAAATTGTGAACAAATGAATTTTATTCAATTCGACACAGAAAACTCGGAAATTGAGACCAGTTTAATACTATCTGGCAAGTATAAATTGCAAACAAATGAATTTTATTCAATTCGATACAGAAAACTCAGAAATTGAGACCAATTCATACCATCTGGCAATTACAAATTGCGAACAGATGAATATTATTTAATTCGATACAGAAAACTCGGAAATTGAAGTCAATTTGATCACTTTCGTATGGTTGAAAATTAGAGAAACTTAAAATTTGATGTCAATTTAATACGTTCTGATGAGTGAATTTTAAAATTGGTTTTCCCAGATTTATTTTAAATGATGTCAATAAAGTAAGATTAAATAGTCTGAAAAAATTATGCAATTAATGGCATACATATTCAATTTCTTTAAATGAATTACTTACAATACTTCATATAAATATAAAATTTCATAAATACTATTTATTAAAAACTACTGTGCTTCAATGTTGTTAGGCATTATGCAGACATACTGCTTTTGTTTAAAATCTAGACCCACTATCTTGGACTTGATTTCTGCTAAGGCAATGGGTGAAAGTTCTACATTTTCAGTGACCTCCCAAATTTGGTTTACTTCTACGTCCCCAACAAAAAAGCAACTTTTTAAGAGAAAAATTAAATTATTTTAAAAGAAATTTAGATGTTTTGAAAAAATTTCTAAAATGATTGAGAACTTAACAAAATTTAAAACAAAATGTTAATTTTTGAAGATTTTTAAATGAAATTTTAAAGCTTTTAAAGAATTTTGGAAGGTCCCTTATGAAAAAGAAGTATTGGTAAGTATTGGATCCAGTACTTTTTTCGCGAAAAAGTATTGGATTTCCAATATTATTCGCGAAAAAAGTATTAGATCCAATACTTTCCAATACTTCTTTTTCATAAGGGGTTTTAAGATAATACAAAAATTTTCTCGAGATTCCTGAGAAAATTTTTTATTATTTTTCCAAAATAAGAAATTATTTTAATTTGTAAGTGAAATTATTAAATTTGGAAATATAAATAACAGTTAGACACTTATTGATGTAGTAAAAAATTGAGTTTGTTTAAGAGATATTTAGAAGTTTTGACAAGATTCAAAATTAATTTTAAACTTTCAATGATTTAAATAATTGGAAACAAAATGTAGATTTAGCAGATTTCGAACGAAAAATTCAGAAGCTTTTCAAGAATTGTGATTAGTCTCATAAACAATTTTTCTTAAGATTCATAGGAAAATTATTTTTAATCTTGAAAAATTAATTTTAAGAGAGTATTTTACAGGATTTCAAAAGATTTCCAAAATTTCCAGAAAAGAATCTGGAAGATTTTAAAACAATTTTTCAATAAAAAAATTGTAATCATTTTAAAACAAATTTAGATGTTTTGAAAGAATTTCAAAAACAATTTGAAAAAATTTGAAATGATTTAATACAAAATGTAAATTTTTGCAGGTTCCGAACAAAAAATTTTGAAGCTTTTTAAGCATTGTGGAAGGTTTCCTCAGGAAAACAAAATTTTCTTACTATTCCTAAGAAAATTAAGAATGATTTTTCATTTTGAAAAATTAATTTCAAGAGAATTTTTAACAAGATTTAAAAAGATTTTCAAAATTTTCAGAAAAATATGTGGAAGATTTTAGGGCATTTTTGTTTTAGTTTTGTAGGATTTTGTCGATGAAAATCAAATCATTTAAAAAAATATTTTAAAGTTTACAAAACTTTCAAAAATAATTATAAATTTGTAAAGATTTCAAAAATTTGGAAACAAAATGTAGATTTTTCAGATTTTAAAATAAAATGTTGATTTTTTAAGGATTTTTTAATAATTTTAAGAGCATATTCAAAAATATTTGAAAACCAAAACATGTTTTGATGTATAAATAACAAGTGAACAATCATTAATTTGAAACTAGTACTTAATTGAATTAATTTATTTAAGAAAAATGTCATGCATATATTTTAATGTTTCTCACTTAAAATTGCTCCAAATGATATAATTTTGAAAATTTACTAATTTATTGATTCAATTTTCAATTTAGAGCATTGAAAATGATAGCGTGGATTTGTATTTTTTTTTAGCTTTTTGTGCTTTCATTTGCAGTTCAGTTTTTATTACTTCAATTGAAAAAAAACTTAGCTTCAAGATTTCGAATTTTTTAATTTCTTTGATTGAAAAGTTATTGCGAGCCGGGTAATAACCAATAATTTTTTATTTGATTAAAATGGCCACCTATTCCTTTTTTTGAATTTCCCACCATTAAGTAATCGATATTCGATCGTAAACTCTACCGAATGTTTCCGAAATAACCCGAACTGAGTAACTTTTCAACTATAGTTGAAGTGCACTTCAAGCTGTACTAGGCTTTATCAGCATTTATCAGCAAGCGATTAATACCAGTAATTGTGAGATTTATAAAAGGATTAAGATGTCTGATACAAATTTAATTGCATACATTGAGTGTTTATAGTTTAGTGAAATGTTTTCCCTAGTGAAAATTATCTTTTTCGACATCAGGAAAGGTCAATATACAAGTACATGAAGTCAATATATCAGACTAACTTCTGTGCGAACATAACCTATTAATTTTGTTATACTTTCTACGTTCTTTCTACCCGCTCTTTGCCGATTTCGTTTCGAAACGTCTACATTCTTCTTTATAGTGTATTAAACTAACGAATAATGAGAATAAAGATTATTTGACTTCTTTTTTCTATGAAAACTCGAAATAATAATTTTCTGTCGGCAATCTTAGAACAATCAAAGCTGGGCGTGAAGGACTATTTTTGAGAAAAATCTTTTCTTAGGTATTCTAAAGAGTCTTTCTGTTTTATTACTGCTAAAAATGAAATTTTTATCATAATTCATGTTTCTGTAAACATCATATACTTCAAAATTTTTTGGTTCGATACGGCCGAAGGCTATAAGCTTGGTTTAATTCACAAATTAAATTTTAAAAAATGTATAGAAAAATATTCTGCCCGATTTAATTGAATTTTAACAAAATGCAATAAAAACTATTTTTTTTTTAAATTCCTAGGAGTGAAATATTTTTCAATTTTGATGACATTTCAAACCAATTTCAACCTTATACTGTATCAAAGGGAAAAATTCTTGAAATATCTCATTAAGTCACTGAAATTGATAATTTCCTACATTAATGTAGAAAATTATCTTAAAATTTAGTCAAAAAACATGAAATTTTTTTTGTTATTTTTGGACTTGTTGATATTTTTCGGAAACATTAAAATTTGTAGTTTGTTTTCAAATAACTTAGAATAATGTTAACAGATTGCCTTCAATTTATACCCATTAGGCTCACAACTTCATCAGCTTTCGTGCAATGTGCAATGATTGGAAGAAAATTTACAGTTTAATATTATTAAGACTAGAGTGCTTTTTTAAGCTATTGAAAAACAGATGTCCGGAAACTTTCGCACGGCAGTGTATATTATTACATTATTTATATAATCTTGTATGTGTAAACGCCCCTGTGTTCGAAACAAAAAGTTTGAAATGCATATACTTGAAAACGAAAATTGTTATTATTATTCTTCGCAATTTTCAACAAAAGTTTCTGATGTCTAATCCAGCAATATATACATTTTGTACGTAAATTAATTCAAGTCAATTCCGTTTGAATCATTCACTTTTTCGTTCACACTTTAATTCCGTTTTGTTCCATCGTAAGAAGTACTTTCATTTTTATCACTTTCTTTTCGTGTTCAATTTTTCGTTCACACTTTAATTCCATTTTGTTCCGTCTCACATCACAAGTGCTTTCATTTTTATCACTTTCATTCCGTGCTGCGGCGCTGTTCTGCATTCAAACGAGATTTTCAAAAACGACATTCATTTGGATAGAAACGTTTCTATTCAATTCAATCCACACCTTCTTACCGGAGATGAATCAATCCCATGTAGCTTCGAACTTAATCGTTTATTCGGTATACGTATGAAAGCGTGTCAAAAAATTTCCCTTGTTTCGGTTTCTATAGGGTAAAGATAGAATATTTAATATGTGTAAAAATACAAATTTGCATTTATGTGTAAGAGGGCGCGCATCCACGTTGCGGCCATTGCGCACGTTTGCACTTCGATATATTTAGAATAATGTATTTCGATAGGCGCTTCCGTAGTTTCGCGATTCATAATTATATTCATATGAGTCTTTGGAAATGCTAGAAAGTTGATTATTTATAACTAGTGATTATCGGCGTCCTTGGAGAAGAATAACCTAAATTTATTTTCTTTTTGTATTACGTATTATGTTGTGAATTTAGCAACTCCCTAGGTAAAAATCAATTAGCAGCTTCGAAATTTCACTACTAGATGGGAATATTACGGTCGAAATTTAAAAATTCCCAACAGAGTGGCATTTTACCTTTCGTCGCGGAAAGTTACCACGGTCGTGCAGGGTAATTTTATTTCCCACGTCTGACGATGTGAAATTTCGTTAATTTTTCTTAACAGTGTGCTCATATATACTGATGGGCGCTGCTGGGTATTTCACAGTCATAACCAAATCCTGACCGGTCTTGAAGGTAAATGTTGGTAAAACGCTGTCAGGCTCAAATATTTCCACCAGAAAAGGTTTTTTTTTTTAATAGAAAAAAGTGGCTTAGTTGTTCCGACATACTATATGCTAAACACGTACGAAAAGGTTTTCGGTTCTAAATGTTCCACTTATTCTTAAAGTAATAAAAATTCCAAAAAGCAGACGACACTTCTGACAGTTTCGCAGGAGTTTTGAGGAGAATTTGAAAATGGCACTTTACAAATTGACACATTGCAAATTGACTTAAACATTAAGTTAAGTACTGTGCATCCTACAGGTTATATTCCATAATGAAAATACTGTTTGTCTTTAAATAAAATAAAATTTATATCCAATTATTATGGATTCAGATTTATGAGCAATTTGTGTAAATAATGTATTATTTGTATGGCTATTTTTCCTATTTTTAATTGTAACAATTGCCTTACTGAATTTCTTGACACATAAATAATAATAAATTATTCATACAAATTACTCATAAATCTAAATTCATAATAATTATATATCAATTTTATTTTATTCAAAGACAAAAAACAGTATTTTCATTTAAGGAATATAACCTATACGATACACAGTACATAACCTGATGTTTAAGTGTCATATTCATTGAAATGCTATTCAAAATAACATAGCACAATATTAAATATTATTTTCAAAATATTACTTAATAAATGCAACAAATTTTCAATGTAATTTGTCAATTTGTAAAGTGTCATTTTCAAATTCCCCTCGAAACTGTCAAAAGAGCCGTCTGCTATGCTCAGCTTTTTCGCATTTTCATAACTTTAAGAATAACTGGAACATTTAAACCAAAAGACTTTTTGTACAAGTTTAATATAGGGTATGTCCTAACAGCTAAACCACTTTTTTCTCTAAAAAACAAAAACATTTCCTGATGAAGATATTTGGGTCTGACCGCGCTTTACCAACTTTTACCGTCATGACCGGACATTACCGGTTAGGTCAGGTATTACCACAGTCAGGCCGAGCAGTGCCCGTCACTACGCTCATAGGCAAACAAAGCATGCACGTCAATTTAACCTACAAGGAACGCAGTTACCTTCATATACTCCTCAAATGTTGAGTTTCCAGCGAAAATTTCTTGAATTTTTGTATTAACGATTTCCTCCACTTTTTCACGATCAGTAGCATCTTTTTGAGAAACGAATTCTTTTTGATCAGTAATCATTTTCGGACTTTTTAATCTCATAGAAAATGATCCAACAAACTATCATCTCGCCACTTGTGCTGACATGATCCAATTCATGATTTAAGATTACACGTTCTCATGATCCAATAAATACATGGCCTAGCCACTTGAGGGCTCCGTTTCATTCAAGTCACGCAACCGCTTTATTCCACCATTTTGTTATTAGGACCGCGCAGTTTGAGTTTGACGGGTACTCTGTGTACGACAAACTATTATAGGAAAATGAATATTTAGGAAGAAATAATATGAAAATATTGAAATAATCAATTCCAAAAAACTTGGAATAAGTACTGAATGATATTATAAGAACACTGATAAGAAAAAATTAATTACATTCAGGAGAGAATGGAAGTTTGTAAATAAGAGTGAATGAGGGTGATGAAAAGTACATACAAATTTTTATATTTATGTCAATTTCATTGTAAATATTTCCGTTTAACAGTGAATACATAATTCTCACTCAATGGAAAAGTGACAGATGACAGTAATAGGAACACGTGGGTCCGTAATTTTTGAAGAAATGTTTGTAAGGTCTGTATCCAGACGACAATAGCCTTGCGCTTGAAGAATTTATGATTTCCACTTCTTCTTTAGGTTATTTCCTCTTCACTAGATCTTGAAATGAATCGTTAACGAAAGCTGTAATATTGATGTGATTACGAAAAAGTATTTTAATTTCATATCAAAAACAGTTGAATTCATTCCAAAAATACAACTCATCAACGAAATAGGTTATTTTTCAACCAAATTGTTCAGCTTGTAAGCCAAAAAGACTAATTTTCAAAAAACTGTTGAATTTTCAACCAGTAAATATGGATTTTTGACAAAAAATTGTCTGTCCAACAAATTGAATTGAATTTTCTATGACAGCAGGGGAATATTCATTCGAAAAAGACAAAATTTCAACAAAAT
This sequence comes from Andricus quercusramuli, assembly GCA_932178445.1. Lineage (NCBI taxonomy): Eukaryota > Metazoa > Arthropoda > Insecta > Hymenoptera > Cynipidae > Andricus > Andricus quercusramuli. The sequence goes on along the minus strand of CAKNXH010060553.1, from coordinate 127,767 downwards.
AAATACATTTCGAACTAGAAAGATGAATTTTTCAATAAAATTATGCATTTCTAAAGAAAAAGGTGATTTTCAATGAAGAAGATTGATTTTCTACCAAAGAAGACAAAGTTTGAACTGAACGGATACATTTTCAACAAAAAAATAAAGTTTTATCAAAAATGGTTCAACTTTCAACAGAATTTCAACCAAATAAGATAAAATCTTATCGAAAAATGAAAAAATAAAGAAGATTTAAAAATTTAATTCAAAAACTAGAAATTTTAGATGAATTGGAATTTTTGTGAGGATTCATGACAATGCAGTCGACAGCCTTTTGTTTGTAGTTAACTTTGAAGCTATTTATTATTTTATTGTTATTTCCTAATTTTCTTGGCCCTAAAGTGCCAGAACAAAAAAAAATTGAATTTTTACATTCTTCAAAAGTTTTTAAATAATACGATTGAATGAATTAATTAATTTCGTTATTTCACGCAAAAATGTTACCAAAAGTAACCTTTTCATAAAATAAGTAACGTCTTAGTAACCACCCTCGTGAAAAAAAGACCAATTTAAGATCACAGTATAGGCAGATATATTCTTGTCCCGGCAGTTTGAACCCCCAATATCCCATCATTATTAGGCTCATCACGAGTCATAGACTGTAAAGGAGGCGCTCTTTCTTGTATGTTTCAACAGAAAGAGATGACGAGATGGAGGGAGGGACAGAGTTCCATAAATATGACGGCAACTGGTTGAAGCCTCTAGATTTCGTAAATAATAATAAATCATCCCAGGTTCTTAGGGACTTTTAGGTATAGCTAGTCTGTTGATACAGAAAGATATCCTTATTCAAGAGAGATAGAGTGGTGTCTATTTCAATGCTCTAAAATTAATGCAGGTATAGGCTGAAAGGTAAAAGACCAGAAAAAGACCAAACGTGGTTTGAAACTGGTCTTAATGTGATCTTAAGTTGGTCTTCCTTTTCACATGCACGAACCAAACAAGTAACTGAGTTACTAAAAAGTAACCCGTTCTGAGCACTGACAATATATGTGCGAAATAATTATGTGTTGAAATTAAGATTTACCATCTTTAAATTAGGTGGAAAATACTGTCTCATATGGTAAAATCTTGACATTCCTTTTACCCATAAATATGCATGTGTGCAATGTTATGGGGTTTCGACAACAACATTTAACATTCCGTAAAAAAGTCAGCTAAGAATAAGAGAGTTTTATAATGTGTGAAAATGTGATTGTATATTACATGTAAACGGTGAACCGGTTATTGAATACAGATAGCAAAAGATTCATAAAACAAAATAACATTGACATTTTCTGCTCTTGAAACATGAAGATATTGAAATATATGCATTTTTTGAATATCATAGCAAATACCTTCATCATAAAAGTCTTTATTTTTAATGGATATGAAAAATCAACTTCCACGTACTGCTACAATTAAAAATACGCTTCGGAGCAACTCCTTTTAACTCTGTGCGTATTTGAATTTTTGAGAATTTTCTAACAAAGAATTCCTTTTTTCAAAAATTGTCACTTGCCACCTTCTCCCGTTCCACATGTATTAATTATATTACAAACGTAATAGAAATTGTAAAAAAAGTAGTGAAAAAGAGTATTTCATAATTGTTAATAAATATTTTATACCTTTAAGAAATCAAATTTTCCTCCAAAATTGAGGAAAAATATTTTGTAATAAATTAAACAAAATAATTATCATCTTATATGCCATGCACACTGCACTGCATAATTTTATTTATTGAGTATTTTCCCAATTGATTTCAATTTTATTTTATACACACATATGTCACCAGGAAGAGGTTATGAAACACATAACCTGAAATTATAGTCAATCCGTATTTTCCTTTACCCATTTTCAGCATTACAATACATTTGATTAGAATTCAAGTATTTGTACATCTCAAAATTACAAGAAATTTCAATTCTAACATTTCAAATTTTTAAATCACGTACATTTGCCGCTTTATTTATCCAAGATGGAAAAAATAAGTGGTGGGTCCTCATAGACCTTTTCATTTAAGAAAACGATGCTGCGCAATCGCGAAAAATATATAGCACATCCTTGAGTTTCGAGCAGTTCCTCCCTGAGACGTATGTGAAAATAGTAAATATTAACGCAAAAAAAAATGTTTCGAGCCATTAGAAGTTAAAACACTTCCCACGAAAAAAATGTCTGATCTAACAGGAGAAAATCTATTAAAAAGAAAAAAGGTTGGTGCGGCCAAGAGGTGCTGTTTTGGAAATTGTAAAAGTGACAGTCGGTACAAGTCGTACTTAGAATGTGACTATTATTTTATTTTATTTCCAAAACCCTGTTTAATATTTCGAAATGGTAACATTCCCGATGATGCACTTAACATGCTTATTGAAAATTGCGCGAAATGCAGTAAAAGTGATATGTGGGTGAGGTTATGTGCGCGCAGGGACACGTATTTTTCCAGCACGAAGTAGTATAAGGAGACCCCACTCCCATGCGGTCTTTGGAAAATTCGGACGCGTTGATTAGAATTTAGTTAGTTTGCATCGCTCGCGGCGCCTCTTGCGGAAAAGCGTTGAAATACATGATTTACAAATGGCGGCACCAATGGTGTGAGCCAGTGTGAGCCGGGGAAAACAAACGCACACATGCTTGTCACGAAACACAGATTTTTACGAATGTGTATGCCTGTACGTATGTAGATCTATATGTATGTATGCATGTTTCCGCAAGAGGCGCTACGAGCGATGCAAACTAACTAAATCCGAATCCACGCGTCCAAATTTTCCGGGAGTGGGGTCTCCTTATACTACTTCGTGTTTTCCAGCATAAAGAATGTAAACCAGCTCCCTGGCACTAAAAGCTAAAAATGGGCACACATTTGACTGCCCTGCGCGTTAGTACTTAAATTGCCCGAGCGTAGCGCTGATTACCTATAGGGCCGACTTTCTTGAAAATACATGGCAAAATTGTCAACATTCGAAGTTTTTTTATATTTTCTGGTAGTTTATTAGTCCTTTTTTCGTTTTTTTTGCCGAAAATGATCAGTGATGTATTATTAATTTTTTGTAATCGATAAGTGACGAGTTTTAAAGTATATTTAAATAATTATAAATTGTTTAAGCAATTTTTTTCCCCCGTAAATCGTGAAAAATTATTATCTTTCGGAATAAATCGTACAAAGTTGATGAATTTCAAGAGTAGTAGTTCTTGTTTAACTTATTTGGTAATTATTTAAACAATTTTCATTCGTTTAAACAAATTTTTCTCCCTAAAATTGTAAAAAGTTATTATTTTCTGAAAATAATGACACAATTAACGAGTGTTGAAAGCAATACATTTTTAAAGGATTTTTGGTAATTATTTAAACAATTTTGATTTGTTTAAACAATTTTTCCCCCTGTAAAGCGTAAAAAATTATTACTTTCTGGAATTAATGACACAATTAAAGGAATTTAAGAGTAATATCTTTTTTCTACAGAATATTTAGCAATTTTTAAAATAATTTTTATTTGTTTGAAAATTTTTTGTTTGTTTAAAAATGTTTGTTGATGCTCATTACCCGAAATTCATTTGAAAAATTATTTATTTTAACGAATATGATCTGAAACAATAACTACTCATAACAGACTGCAAAAATGGTTTATATTAATGATTATTAATGATTATTAATTGTTTAAATAATTTCAAAGTATCTTAAGCAAAAAAATATTATTCTTAAAATTCGTTAATTGTGCCATTAATCGCTGAAAAGAATAAATTTTCTCGATTTGCAGAGAAAAAAAATTTTAAACAAACAAAAATTGTTCAAACAAATAGAAATTATTTTAAAAATTGCTAAATATTCTGTAGAAAAAAAATGTTACTCTTAAATTCCTTCAATTGTGTCATTAATTCTAGAAAGTAATAATTTGTCACGCTTCACAGGGGGAAAAAATGTTTAAACAAATCAAAATTGTTTAAATAATTACCAAACATCCTTCAAAAATGCATTGCTTTCAACATTCTTTAATTATGTCATTATTTTCAGAAATTAATAACTTTTTACGGTTTTAGGGAGAAAATTGTTTAAAAAAATGAAAATTGTTAAAATAATTACCAAATAAGTTGAACAAGAACTACTACTCTTGACATTCATCAACTTTGTACGATTTATTCCGAAAGATAATAACTTTTCACGATTTACAGGGGAAAAAATTGTTTAAACAAATACTAATTGTTTAAACAATCTACAATTATTTAAAATATACTTCAAAACTAGTCACTTATCGATTAAAAATAATTCATGTTGAAATTTTTTTTTAAAATACCGTCTTTAGCATGAATTTGATAGAAAACTGCTATTTTGCATTTTTTGGGGCATTTTCCGGGCACAATTAAAGGGGTTCAGGTGTGTCTAAATCAAAAGCTATTGGGTGGAAATTATTCCTTAAATACTCCTCAAGAGGTGACAATACTTTACTTGACACAAAATGTATAACAAGTACTTCTTTTTCCATTTTTTTGAAAATTGATCTTTTCCCATTTAAAACCCCATGTTAATTTCAAAAGCCCGGGTTAACGTTAACGTTGAAACAAAACAAAAAAAATTACGGAATTTCTTTTTCCAGAAAACGAACAAAATAATGGGGGTTTTATCATCGAAAGTCGAATTTTTGGACCACTGTATAATTGCTTTTTTTTATTATGTACTTTGAAATAAAAATTCCGCCAGAGTTTAAACATGAATTCGTGGCATAAAATTAATAGTTTTTAAACAAATAGTAATTTAAAGAACTAGATAATAAGCTCCAAAAAATATATTTTCTATTTACAATTTGTAAAATTTAAAAAAATAATGCAAATAATTTGTATATGAGTATCAATAATTCATCATATTCTCTTGGCATACTATTTTATATTGACAATTATTTAAATTTGAGAACGCGCTATACTTATTTGTGGTAAAAATATTTTTTTATTATAGCTGATCAAAAAAAAAGAAAGCTCTAAGCTGAAGAAAATGTCAAAGTTTTATTCTGCATAAGATTACAGAATTACAGCATACATTTTGAAAATTTAACTAATTTGAAGAATTTAACTAATTTAACTAATCTAAAGAAAATATAAACGTTTTTTTGTACATAAAATTACATATTGTTACTGTTGTGTTTTACAGAAAGTTATGATTTTTTGAAATGCTTGTTGCGTTCATTTTATTTATTGAAATTTTATATTACATATAAGATTCATAAGAATTATACTTTTTTAATTTAAAAATTGCCTTTTTATTAATCTCATATACATACCTCTTGATTATTGTCATTTTTATAATTGCAGCATAATTTGTTAAGTTACTTTATACTGTTTTAAAATAAAATGTTTTAATATTAAATTAGGTACATGAATTTTTACGACGCAAAAAACCTTTTTATTTTAATTTAAAATCGTGACACTAAAGTTCCTAAATTAATTAATTATTTAATTAATAACAATTTCATTGTTATTACTTTGTTTAAATTTATTATATTAAGTGTATTATCTTGGACAATTTTTTCGTATTGCTTTCACACATTTAATCACTCAGAAACTTAATATATTTCACTTTTTTCGTTATGTATTTTACACTAGAATATTCTAAAAACATTTAACTTCTTGTTTCCATTAAAAAAACACGAAAAAGCGATTCAGATTTTAAAAAAACATAAATATTTGCATTTTTGCCATGTATTTTAAAGAGAGTCGGCCCTATTATTAATTAAAATAGTGACGTTAATTAAATGTTAGAATTATATCATGCCATGTCTTTTTTTGCATTGCTAAAAGTGAAAAAATTACAACTTCTTAGTGAATATTTTATATGAATAACCGAAATTGAATTCGAGAAATAACTATTTTCAAAAATATATTTAACCAAAAAATAAGAAAATTATCGGAATATTACTCAAAATTCAATAATGTGTGAATAACTTATTTAATTCGAGGTATGTAATACAACAGAATGATGTAAATTACTGTCCTGTTACACTTTTTACTTAAGAATTTTATTGTAAATAGTTCATTCAGAAATATTTTGTGGACATGGCGTACTATAATTCTGAGAAAAAATGAATTTTTTGAATCTCATATTACGCCATGTCCAAAACCAATATTCCACATCGGATAAAATACATTCATAATAGTATTAATATTTATGCTAATATGTTCTTGATCATGCATTATTTTTGTACGATAAACTTATTTCGGCATTTGACAGCATTTTTATAGTTTATATATTATCGCCAAACTTTGAACCTCATGTTCCCAGTTTTACAGTTGAGGGACATGGCGTACTATAACTTTACATTAATTCAATACATTCATTATTTTTATGAAATTAATTGTTGATTTATTTATGAATAAGTTGAAAATGAAAAAGGAAATCATTTGCATTCACTCATGTATTTAGAAAACTACATGAATTTCAAAACTGACCACCCCCCTATAATGGCAGCTATTAATTCATTTTCAACTACATTTCTTTGAAAATGCTTCATTAATCATTTCTTACAAATGTTTTTATCAATACACATAATTTCATTTTTATGTAAAGCACTATTTTTCTACTATTCTAACTATACCATATAGATGATGTAAGCATAATCCCTAGCGGAAGAAACGGAAAGGCTCAGCAAGAAGGTTTCGTTCCGACTCTTTCCGAATTGTATGGGACCTTTGCTTCCGATTTCTTTCCGAACGCCTCTCTTTCCGGAAGGTTTCCGACGTATTTCCGAACTTTCTCCGAAGTGTCCCACTGCATCTACTTCTTTCTGAACCTTTCCGATTTCTTTCCGAATAAATGTCGCAGTGTCTCAATAGCTTATTCCATAATTTTCACCTGTGTCCCACTAGTTCATGTTCGTTCCGAATGTTCCGATTTCTTTCTGAATAAATGTGCAATGTAAAATATAAATTAAATTATGTAATTATTATATATGTATTATTTATATATACAGGGTGTCCCAGACTCAAGTGTCCGGACTTATATAGCCGTATAAAAATGAAAAAAATAAATAGAAAATTCCTTTTCCAAAAATCAGTTGAAGTTTTAGTTTTTTAGTTATAAAAAATTTAAGCTGGACCAATCAGGAACGCCGTATAAGCAGCCGTGTGTACGTGAACGAGATTTCAACGCAGTGTTATCGAAGCGAGCGCAGAGGTGGGGTTAGCGACGGGAGAACACTACTTTGGAATCCCGTTCACGCACACATGGCTGTTTATACAGCGCTCCTGATTGGTTCAGCTTAAATGTTTTATAAATAAAAAAGTAAAACTTCAGCTGATTTTTGGAAAAGGAATTTTCTATTTATTTTTTTTAATTTTTATATGGCTATATACGTCCGGACACTTGAGTCTGGGACACCCTGTATTTATTTTTCAATAAATAAATATAATAAATAATAACATATAATTTACTAATAAATTTATGAAATTTTGTTTAAAATTAAATGAATTGAATATTAATTTAAATGAATGTATAAATATAATGAAATATAAAAATAAATATAACTAAAATGAATATAAAAATAATGAATATATTTTTATTCATGTTCTGCTAAATTTTCAAGAATTTAATCAAATTAACTTTAACTTTCGGATTTCCTTCTGTATGTCTCACTGTTATTTATTCTCTATTGAAAATAAACGGTCGTACACAGATTTTTCCTGAAAACCTATAAATAGGAAAATTTCATAACTATCAAGAAAGCCTTTTTTACTTCCACACTTCAAATATTCCATTTGCGCAATTATCATTTCTAATTACTGTATTTTCTCTTTTCATAAAATTGCTTTTTTGTATTATAAAAAAAACTGTATATGAGATATAATTTGCCCTAAGCTGGACTTGTACACGCATCACTTGACTCCATTTCTATACTGACACTAAAAAAACAGATTTACTTCAAGAATAACTGCACAAAATAATGTTTGACTGAAAACACTATGGGAAAATGGGTATTTCCGAAAATTTTTGTGATTCTAAACAAAAATCTTGGGAAAATCGCTATCAGTGTCTCTTGCATCGCCATTTTGTTTCTTCGATTTTATTCATATCGATTATGGCAGGTATTCGATTGCACTGAGATCGATTGAACCAAAGATCATTTGTAGCAAAGCAATTCAATGTTGACGCTCATTAACGACATTTTTAAAAACTTATAATGACATTCAATTGTTTTGGTTCAGTCGAGTATCAGTGCAATCGAATACTTACTATCGATTGGGTTTATCAATTGCACAACTGGAAGCGAGTGAGTGAGTAAGCGACAATCTTAGATCAAAATGGCTTTGCATTCGTTTAGCGTCGAAAGGATCCTTTAAAATCAATTTATTTGAATTGTGACTTTCTAGGCAACTACGTATCGCGTGCGCCCCGTTCGTGATTGGAAATCAATTTTCTCTTGCTAATGATTATTATTATTTATAATAATAATCATTGACCCAACCTAGCCTTCGACCAAAAACAAAAGTGTCAACACGAGAATTAACTTTTCTGTGAAACCATGTAACTGAGTGCAGTGAGTGAAAGCAACTGATAGGGTTTTTAACTTTGAACCAAAATTGAATAAATTTATAACTTTCCAAGAATTGATTCTTGAATTTATTCTAAAACCCGATTCCTTGGTTAAGGGGTTAACCCTACTTGCAAATTTTAAAAAATTCGATTTTTGGGTTTTGACATTTTTTGAAAGTACATCATTTGAAAAATATTTTCTGAAAGTCTTATTAATGAAATCTGAATGAAATTGTAGCAGTTATTCAGTCGGAAGCGTAGGCGGGTCCGTCGAGGCCACTGATCTATATACTATTTACAGGCAGTTAAAGAGGATACAACGATATAAACAGAAGAAAAACGCGTCACGTAGTATGGGTACGTTCCTTAACTGGACAGCTTATAGAACACGATTGTCACGTCTAATAGAACAACGCCATTTTGAGCATAACTACACTGGTTCGGGAAAGTTCGTGACTTGTTCAGCACTATGGGGCAACATTTGTCTGCCGCGAGGACGAACGTTTTTGAACAGTTGCAGAACAGTTTCAGAACTATTTAAAATTGCGTTTTTCTCGAAACGAAGTTTACAAAGTCGGTGAGCAAGATTTCTAGAAAACCGCTAAACCGATCATTTCCAAACTTGGCAACCTTTTTTGTGATATGAAAAAGCAGTCCTTAATCGAAGGAATTTTTTTTTCATCGGAAACTTTTTTTATTTTAAAAACGAATGTGTTTTTTTTTTTGACAAAAATCCATTTCTCAGATTTGACTGGCCGCCATTTTGTAATCGATCATTTTCGATGATCGAGTCCTGAGCAGTGTTGCTCACCGGAATACACCTTCAAAAAATCATACTACGGTGTATCAGTAGTAACTCATGAAATAATGTGCATTCTTAAATGAAAATTAGTGTAAATTAGGTTTATATGATACTCTTTCAAATATACAAACTTTTACCAAAAAGTATTTTTTCATTTTAAAAAAAAAAATCGATAAAATTCACTTTTTTATTGCGTTGCAAGTAGGGCTAACCCCTTAAGTTATTTCAATCAAAGAAAAGCAGAGGATCCCGCTGAGATTTAAATTCCTATTGAACAGAACCCAACGGAATCAACCAATCGACAGTTAATTTCATGGAGACAGCGGCAGGAGTGGAAGCAGTGACATCTGAGGAGCAGTTGGGTCATAACAGTATTCTTAGATCATGAACTATGGTCACACCTTCACCCCCTATTCTTTAGCCCAGCCACCCGTTTTCGCGAACGCGCACCGTGCGCAGCTCTCAGTCCAGCGTCCAGCTCGAAATCAGTTCGCTTCTCTAATCTGCTCATATTTTATGTCTGCGTATGCTTATTTTCGATAAAAAATGGATTCAGAAGAAAAGAAGGGGAATTCCGTGAAAATCAAGTTTCAGTGCAAATTTTGCGATGACAGTTTTGCAACGAAGTATACCCTACAAAGGAACGTCAGAGGGAGATCTATGCTCCAATAGCTTTAACCATTTTTTTATGAATAGGCTTCATTTGTTTTTGTTGATTCAACTTGAAATGTTTTAGGAAAGACTCCTAGCTGTCATATTTTCATTATTGCAGAAGCTTTTAGTTATTGTATAGACAATTTTCATAAACAAATTGTTTATATAATCAGTAATTATTGTCATTATGAAAAATATGGCACAAGGAATTTGTTTTTCTTACACTTCCCCTTCCTGGGATTCAATGCACAGAGGTCTTTTACAGTTTCAAATTCTTTTTGAATATTTCTTGAATTTACTTGGTTTTTTGTATTGTTTATTCTTACCAAATTGAAACGTTTTGCTTCATGATATTCTACATTATTTTTCGAAATTTTACGATATCGTTTGAAATTTTTTGAAATCTTTAAATTAATTTTTCAAATTAAAAATCAATTTAATTTTTCTTAGAAACCTAAGGATTTTTTTTCATTTTCTTGAAGCCTTACAACATTTTTAAAATAACTTTATAAGTTTTAATTCTTCTTGAATCGTTTAAAAAATTGTGAATATCTTTTAAACTTAATCAGATTTTTTTCTAAAATGATCTGATATGACAAAATTGCAAGATTTTGCTTTAAAATCTTTTACACTCTTTTTAAAACTTTTAGGAAATAATTTGAAATATTTTGTAATCTTCTTCAATTTTCTCTTCGAATTCATAAAAACAAATCATTTAGAATTTTCCCATGAATCTTGAGAATACTTTTCTCATTCTCTTGACACCCTAACAAATTCAGTTTACCTAAAAATTGTTTAAATCCTGAAAAATTAAAATGGTCATGAAGTCTTCCATATTCTTTTTCCACACATTTTGAAATCTTCAAAACTTAAAATTCCCAGAAATCTCAACAAACATTACTCTCCTAAAATCTTTAAAAATTATTAAAAAGCTTCTAAATTTTTTCTTCGAATTCTTCGAAATAAGTTTTGGCCCATAATTTCATTTTTCTTATCTCTTTGAAAATGTAAAAAAGTTTACAAATTATAGTGTCATAGCAAAATGTTAAGAACATGATTATTTTCCAATACTAAACAATTATTTACAATTTGACATGCAATTAAAAATGTTACGTAATCGGGTCCAAAATCCCCCCCCCCCACGTAACAGACCGTAACGAACACGAACTCCCTCCCCCCTGTTTAATGTTACGTAATTTGTGAATGATCCCTTTCTCATATTGTCCCAAACCATTTAAATACTAAAATGTCCAAACAATTGCGCGTGAAAATGTCAAAATGCACAATTTGATATTTCAACCCATATAAAGGGCAATTTTTCACGTTTGAGGGTAGTATTTTTTTCCGTCATTCAATTATCCTAATAAATGCTAAGATTCATAACAGATGAGGGATAAATAAAATCATATTTTGATGATTTTGACTGAGTTACTTATATCATGATTCAATTAAATTATATCTAAAAAGCCTAATTTTGATTCATCTTTCATACTTTGAAGGTTCCATTTGACCTATAGACATTTCAGGAATAATAATGAAACTAACAACAAGATGTAAAGATGAAAAAATGTGTCGTCTACTTCTGATTTTCAAACTTTATGTTTACAAACTCTCACAAGTCAAATGCGTCAGGCGAATACGTGACACGAGGCACGAGCAGACAACCAGTTTCGAGCTGGAAGCCGCGCGCGCACACGGGTACTTGGACTTGGGCTAAAGAGTAGGATTGTAAAACCGACATTCTTCTTCTTCTTTAAGAACAGCCAATGGCTGCTCTACGTTGACACCATACTTGCTTCAGCAGCCTTGTATATACGGTCACGAACTAGTGTTGGGATTTTGTATTACCCAGTGGTATTAACTATATAATCTGAAACGAACGGAAAGGTTCTCTCCCATCAGGGAGAGAAAAGCAATGGCCCATGCGCAGTGGTGCCCAGGGGCGGGCCTCTCGTGACACCCGCGCCATGACAACACCGCTCATGCGCTAGTGTACGCGGGCGGCAAATTTACAATTTTGAAAGAAAGAAAATGTTATTTAATCAATTTTTAAATTATTTATTCCGTCAAATTTTTAGGTTTGCATTTTTTAGAAATTTGAAAACGTGTGAGACAACTCGCAGGGAGGGATTAGCTAAAAACTGGTAACTACTGAAGGGGGGAGGACATTTTAAGGATTTAGAGAGACCTGCGATGAGGGTGCCACGAATGTTATCGAAACGCGGGCAAGCCCACAGGATGTGATCCAAATCTTCATCAATATCAGGATTGCAAGTACACTGGCTTGAATTTACAATGTTTTTTCGGGCTAAACTAGCATTAAGTGAATAATGATTGCTCCTCATGCGGCAGAGAGAGACTGTCCACTCTCTTGGTGCAATGAAGGAGGCAAACCAAGGTTTTTGCCTATGTTGGTAGAAACGTTGGGTGTAGTGCACGCCCTTATTTTCTCCAACCTTAGTATAGTAATCCCTACAGCTATCTAGAAGAGATTTTCAAGCGGAACCAAAGAAGTCAGAACTGGGTAAAGAAACGCGAAGGGGAGCGCCGTCAGCGGCCGCTGACTTAGCGGCTAGGTCGGCATGCTCATTTCCTCGAATTCCCTTGTGCCCAGGGATCCAAACAAGTATTACTGTGCGATTGAGCTTGGCCAGAATCGCCAGTCTATTTCTAATTACAAAAATAATACAAGATTTGATATTGTTGGGGCATACAGCTGCCACGCTGTTAATGACGCTTAAGGAGTCTGAAACGATAACTTATTTAGTAATATTATTTTTAATAATGTAATCTAGCGTGTACAGAATGGCATACGCTTCAATAGAGAAAATTGTAGCAAATTTAGAGATTTTTCAAGAGCAGGTGGTTCCTGTCGAAGGGCATACAAATGCGAAACCTGCGGTTTCATCCGTCTCCGACTTGGAACCATCTGTATAAAAATGAACAAAGTCCTGAAATTTGTGATCTGCGAAGTCTTGTAAAAGAGCCTCTGGATCTGGGCTATCCTGACATAAGCGATCCAAACCAAGCTCAATCTGAGGTGAGAATAAATGATCAGTATACGGGAATTCGAAATAAGGGTGAGCAAATGAACTGCGAATCTGATGTTTAAAATTGGCAACTCTATCAAAAGCTCTGAAGAGAACAAAAATGTCTCTGATGCGATATCTGTTCGTTCGGTTTGTAGAGTTCCAAAGTTCCTCGAGGCTATCCGTTAGGGGGTGATTAAGAATGGAAAGTGATCTTAAAATATATCTCTTTGCCAAAAAACAAAATCGTTTCTTTAGCGGAGGTTCACAAGTTTCTGCTAACATGACGTTAATCGGAGTACTATTCCTATAACCTATAGCTAGTCTTAAAGCCTGATTGCGAACTCTAAAGATATTCAAAATCTTACGGCATTTTTCGGTTAGATAAGCAAAGTGAGCGTCAAAGGAAAGTTGGTAGTCCAGTATTATTCCTAGGAATTTTACAATTTCTGAGGGATAAATGCGAATGCTATTTAAGGTTAGAGAAAGTGAATCGCTACTGAAATCTAAATTAAATTTTGAAAACAGAACTAGTTTGGTCTTCTCCGGGCAGATTTCGAGACCTCTTTGGACCAGAAAGTTGCAAAGAATGTCTGCGCATCTTTGAAGAGAAGCCACACATTGTTCAGGATCTTTGGATCTGCAGAGGATATCTATATCGTCCGCAAATTCAATTATAATGCAATCATTAGGGATGAGATAATATATTTTTCTTGTATATATTGGAAAGAGAATTGGACTGAGTATACTTCCCTGTGGCAGGCCGACCGTGCTTGTTCTTGGACCTACTAGTTCGCCATTGATTTGGAAAAAAATATTTGTACATGCAGTGGAACTGTACACGAATCTAGCAATGGATTCAGGAATGCCTAACTCCCGAAGGTCTTCCACCAGAATCTGAGGGATGACGCTCGGGAAGGCACCCTTCAAATCCAGAAAAAGACCGGCCGTGACCTCTTTATTGACAAAGCCTTTCCAGACTTCTGTTGCCAGCATAGCCAAATTGTCAGCGCAAGATCTTCCCTTCCTGAAACCAAATTGTGAAGGGGATAATATCCAGTTGTGTTCCAGATGCCAGATAAGTCTATTGTATACAAGTTTTTCCATAAATTTAAAGAGACAAGACGCGAGCAAAATGGGCCAAAATTTACCAGGAGTCGATTTTGGAATGAAAATGACCAGAAAGTCGTTCCATGAAGAGGGGAATAGCCCGGAGCTGAGTATATTATTGTAAATCTCGAGAAGGGTCGATCTTGCAGCTTCGGGGAGATGTCGTAAGATATTGTAGTCAACTTTATCAAGTCCGGGGGAAGATTTAATTTTGAGCGAGGATAACGCTATTTCCATCTCTTCTTCGGAAAAAGGAGCCTCGAGAAATTCGTTGCGTCTAAAGTCTGTAGGGAACTTGTCATAGAAAACTGTCGGTGGAAATAATTCGTCAATTAAGAGGTGTAAGTTGGCTATGACATCTCTGTCTGCCGAACACGAGGCCATCACCGGTTGAGTAAATCTGTTTTTAAAACATTTTACGACTCTCCAGACTCTTGATATGGGAGTCATTCTATCCAATGAGTCACAGAATTTCCTAAAGGAATTTCTTCGTGCATGGTTAAAGGAGCGCTTGGCTTTCGCCTCCGCCCTTTTCATTTCTAGATAATTAGGATAGGTTTTGCTACGCCTGAAGGCTCTGGTGGTTCGCTTTCTTTCAGCGACAGCTTGGTCGCATGTTTCGTCCCACCAGGGAGCTGGCACAAAGCGTTTATTATTTCGGTAGTTAAAATTCCTGTTAGAATGTCTAACAGGGGGGGAAGATGGACAGGCATAAGTAATTGCCTTGTCGACTCCTTCAATGAACCGATTATAACTGGTGAGAGGATCCCGGGATGTGCCTTTGAATGTTGCTTCATTGTCTTTAACAAAATCAGATAAGTTATTAGAAAAGTTAGACCAATTAATTATTTTGAGTTTATATTTGTGTGAGAAAAAGGGTGAAATGGGAATGGACACTCCGAGGCTTGTGACAACCGGGTAGTGGTCACTTCCCATAACATCCTCCCAAACATCCCAGGAATAGTTAGTTAATAAATTGGGAGTGACAAATGAGAGGTCCAGGACCGAAGGGGACTGACCTGGACGGGTGGCAAACGTGTCTTTGCCATTATTCAGGCACATGAATTCTGTTTGGTCTAATGAAGAGCAAAGCTCCGAACCATTAGAGCAGCTGTGAGAGCTGCCCCATGATGGGTGATGGCTGTTAAAATCACCTCCAATGAAGACTGAATCAGAATTGATGGCTGAGATAGAATTAAACAGCATTGACCAAGTATTGGATATAATGGAGTTATCCGAGGAGGGAACTCTGTAGACCGAGACGATCAAGAGCTCTCCTTCAGAAGAGTTAATAGAAACAGCTAGGGTTTCTAGACTGTTTTCTGAGTTAATTATTCTAGAGATTCTGGAGAAGTTGATTCCTTTTCTAACGGCTATTGCGAGGCCACCGCCTCTATTAGATAATCTGTCAGCTCTGATTAGATTGAAATTTTTTAATGAAAAGTTTTTGTCAGGTTTGAGAAACGTTTCGCAAAGTAAAAGTATGTCATAGTCGTCGGAGATATTTTGAAGGTCTCCCTTCTTTTTTAATAACCCGCGACAATTCCACTGCATAATTCTTAATTTATTTATTTGAGTCATTTTGATATCCCTAGGTTTTACTTTTTATTTAGATTCGCAGAGCCAGATTGCCCCGCTGAACCGGTTCTATTTTGGGATGCAAGCAAAGAATTAGAGAGGGATTTAAGGTTATTCGAGATGCGGTTAAGAAAACTATCTCTTTCCTCTACATTTGAGGAGATATCAGATGTTATAATGGAGGAGAGACCCGTGAGAGCCTCGATTAGGTTACTGATTATGGATACAGCGTCAGTAGTGGGTTTTTTAATTAATTGAGAAGCGGGGGGATGCAAGGCAAAACCATTTGGCAAGGAGCTCTGAGTCCTTCCGTTATTGTGAAAGGAAGAGAAGTTTGGAGTCGACCGGTTGGGTTGTGATGTTTGTGGGGGCTTGTTTGGTTTCGATTTCGGAATAGGTTTAGGGCGTGAACCTATAGCTTCGGAATATTGACGAGTTGGGATGGTGTAAGCGTGATCCAGCAATGAGGGAGCGGGGACCTCGCTCAAATCGGGATGGTCTGAGAAATTTACAAAAGAAGTGGATTGCCGGGAACCAGGTCCATTCCTGGATTGTCGTTTAGGTCTGATAACCTCTTTTGCTTCGGCGAAATAAAACTCCGTGTTTGGCAACATAGGCTCGAAATTGTTTTTGGAACAACAATTCCGGACAATTTTGCGAGGTTGGAAGATGATTTCCGTTGCAATTGCAGCATTTAGGAGCACTGTCCACGTTTGGACAGGGTTCTTGTTCACTGTGGGTGTTCGTACCACCACACTGTTTGCAATGAGCAGATGAACGGCAGTTAGTGCTAATGTGTCCGTACCTTAGAAACTTGAGACACATTTTCACTTGTGGAGTATAAATCTGGACTGCTGATGCGGACTTGAATATTGCAACCTTATCAGGTAGGGTTGTTCCTTCAAAAGTTATCTGAATTGAGGTAGAGGGGTTGATTGACTTAGCGCCAGTATCTTTGTCAATTACTTTTATATTGAGACGACGAACATTCACCGCGGAGTTCGTGTCCCTCAAGTATCCAAGTATCTCTAAATTCTCTTGAATTTCTTTTTCTGACAGCTCGATGGGGACGTTCTTCACGACACCTTGACAGGTTACGAAGCTAGCTGGGACAAAAGCAAACAGCCCTTTACTTTTTAAAGTTTGAGAGTCGTTGAGGATTCTATTCGCGTCTTTGTACGATCTGACCGTCACGCATAATTTCCCAAAGCCCTGACTATCTACATTTAACACAGCTTCTTTGTAGAGAAGAGTGAACGCTTTACCGTAGGTCATGGGGTTGAGATCGTCCTTCGCTCGCTCGGAGGCACGGTCTCTTTGGATCATGACCTTGCATGGGCCTTTCTGCTTATCGCTATAGCGGAGGCGTGTGTAAATACTTTTATCATTGGTGTTGATGTTCTCGGTGTTAGGGTTAGGGTTCTGATGTTTTCCCATGTGAGAGTGTAATTGTGTGTGTGATTGAGTTTTGGAATTGTTTGGATGTTGTGCTTAAGTCGTTGAGTTGCTTGTGTCCTCCCGTCAGTTGCCATGCTCTGGCTTCATCGGCAAGGATCTGAAAAAATTCGCGAAAATTGCCGCCCACGAACACGTGCTCGCGCGCGCCAAAAGGGCCGACGCCCGTTTTATAGATTAGCCTGCCAAAGTACGCGATTCTTGAAAAAGAACAGCGGGCCGTGGCAGGAAATTCTGATCACGAGGACCAAGTGCCTTAAGACACCCTACAGCACTACAACTTCACTTCGCGTAAAATTCGCTTGGTCAAAAATAACACGAGTGATACCATTCACGTACGACCGCCATGAAGGTTCGCGCCAAACTCCTTATATGAAGGAGTTCGGCGCGAATAATAATGAAACTAACAACAAGATGTAAAGATGAAAAAATGTGTCGTCTACTTCTGATTTTCCAACTTTATGTTTACAAACTCTCACAAGTCAAACGCGTCAGGCAAATACGTGACAGGAGGCACGAGCAGACAACCAGTTCCGAGCTGAAGCCGCGCGCGCACACGGGTACTTGGACTTAGGCTAAAGAGTAGGGGGTGAAGGTGTGTCATGGTAATTCCACAATAGGATTGTAAAACCGACATACCATTGACTTGACGTAGACTTGACATAGCAGTAGCGTGGACGCGATGCGCGTGCATGTATTGCCAACTGCTTACTTTTATGTGTCGTTCGCGTTCCGCTGTTCCGGAGAATCAAGATGAAAATGGCCGACTCAAGGTGCCGTTCCATGTGGGAAACTCATGAGAGTGAACGAGACAAATAGATCAGTCCGTCTCTCTCACTCTCATTAGTTTCCGCTTTATGCCGACGTTTTCTGCCCACATGGGACTCCCGCATCATGTTTTGATTTTTTCGATTCATGGGCAGTGCTCCCAACACGGGCACCTTGCACTACTGCGCATGCGATGCATAAGGCGCTTCATTAACTGCCATTCGCCTGCTTATTTGAAACGTTAAAAAGTACAATTTTTTTTATTCACTATTTATGATCGAGAATGATTTATTCAACAATTTCAAGTGTTACATGGGTGATTTTTAATATATTCTGAGCATTAGGTGTTAAAAATTAGAAAAAGATTACATTATATTACATAATATTCTTCCTTTTCGGAAATATCATTTTATTTCTTAACCCAATGCTCAGAATATATTAAAAACCATCCACATACCACTTGAACATGTTAAAATATGATTATTTCTAATTATTAATAATCAATTTAAAAATGGAATTTGTTAACATTTCAAATGAGCGCGCGAACGGTAGCCAATGAAAAGCCATTTGCATCGCATGCGCAGTAGTGCAAGGTGCCCGCGTTGGGAGCACTGTTCAGGGGCATGACACGATTATTATGATTATAGTTCCCAATTAGACTCAGCGGGGGAAATGCAAAACTGCAGCGCTGGTCGCCTTTCATCCAATTATCTCATTTAAATTTAAATGTAATGTTATAATTCATGAACTTTTTCTGTTATATTCACATTTATAAAATTGTAACTCGATATAAACATCTCTTTTCCTAGTTATAAATTAAACATATATAAATTACATCAAAAGAAGGTCTAATTTATGTTAACAATATTTGATTCTTTTGTTCTTTTTTTTATTTATATTATGCACTGTGATCATATATACCTTAACGCGTAAAATATAGAACGTGAAGTAGAAAAATATCGACATCCAACAGAGGGAATTCATAAAAAAAAAAATTCTAAAACTGTTTATAAAATTGTTACGGTAGGCGGGTAGCACGTAAAAAAATTTTAAAGGTTATATTTTGACATTTGATTTCATCGAAAGTGAGGTTATGACGTGCAGGGTTGCTTTAATGTCGGTTTTGTGGTAGTGCTACGGCAGGGCTCGCAACTTTCAGCTGGTGCTGGCTGCTACGACAAGTGCATGACTGCCACGTTTTTTTCTGTCACTTTTCCTCCGTTTTCCAGGAATTGAGCGTAGGGTTACGGTCACGGTGAACTAATAAGCCCAGCGTCCTTCACACCGGGCGGTCTGAATGTTTTTGCACTCAATTTTAAAATACATTTTATTCCAAATTTCTATTTAATTTTCAAATTTGTAAAATGAATCAATGTCTTCTGCAAATGAAACCTGAAATTAAAGTTTCAAAAAGGAGGTAAAGTTGGAAAAATTTTGAATTAGAACTCATGAAGAATAAAGCAAAACTACCAAAAATTTTTAATTCAGACAATTCCATCAGGGAGGACTTGAAATTGAAAACTAAATTATATATTGCAAAGTAAAAGCTCCTAAAATTATCAAAATCTAAATGTTGATCAAATTAAAAAAATTATGATTTAACGTAAAAATTGATTATACAAAACTTTCGAAAATCAAAGAATAAATTCACCTTTATTTTCACCGTTCGCAATGGAAAACTTTTCAATTATGAACCTTCAAAATTGTATTATTTTAAATCTAAAGAAATGTTTAAAATACAAAGTAATTTTAAATGGGAAATTTTGTATTAGAAAATTTTTCCAAACAGGTGGACATTTCAAGCTCAGTGGAAAAAAAAACAATTTTCCTATTAAACAATTGAATAATTTCTTCAATTATTGATGTTTTGAATTTTAGAATTCTGAAGTTTGATGGTAATCGCTAAATACTCCATTTTTCCCTATTATAACGGCGATAACACGCTGAAAACACCAGTTCTCGTAAGATCACTGAAGTTAAACAGTGTTGGGCGCGGTTAGAACTTGGATGGGTGACCGTTCGGGAATACTGCGTGCTGATGGTCCGTCGTGGATGTGGTGAGCCCACACTAGTAGTACTAGTAGTAAATAATCCACCTAGAAACACTACCCGAATCGGGTTGTGTCACGCCTACCCCGAAAGGGAAATGGCTTGATGGTATAATGGTATAAGTTGAAAATTTGCGATTAAAATTAAAATGGTGGAATTTCAACAAGTTTATTGTACAATTGAAAAATCGTTAATTTCTGAACGATCAAGTTTACTTGAAGTAATAGAAATTTTTAAGGGTTTCGGCACATTAAAGTTTTAATACCCCAATCTTATATAAAATCAAAACAAGAATCTGAAAAAATTGTAACAATTACTCGTAGTATGCAGTTTAAGGAACTAAAATAACACTCACGTTTTCAATGTGTGGAATTTCTTTTTTTTCGATCCACTGTACTAAAAGTAAATATATGCATTACAGTTTACTGAAATATTTTCTACAAAAACTTGATATTATCTTATAAAATAAAATAAAATAATTTAAAATTGTTCCCGTGCAACTGGACTTGTATTGGGCTTAATTGGGCTTAAAAATATTGTTCATTGGAATCCCTCTCTCGAATTTGAATTACAAAAAATTATAAAATTGAATTATATAAATAAACTGTAGTAACGTTAATTTTTTGTTGACATATGCAAAAGTATATAATTTTCATTTAAAACCCGACTGTTTACTTGGAAATCTAACTTCAAAATGCACTAGTCGCATTTTCTTATACATTATTGAAAGCAGATAATTTTTATTTACACAAAGGTATATAAAAGAAATCGAAGAGTAGGACATTTATATAAAAAATAGCTGTAGGGCATTTTTTACATAAAATTAATCATAAATACTTCACTTACTGCAAAGTAATAGTTAATCTAAGCTCCGTTGACAGTGGTTGCCTGAAACTACTTTTCACTAATCTTGGTGCTAAAATTTCATGTAATTTTCCAAATTGCTCTACAGTCAATCTTGTCATTTTAATAAATTCCTCTTCGTCACAATTTGCATAATACAAGAAAAAAGTTTCGTAGGCACCAAACTGATCACGCATTTCTTCAGTGAGATGTGGTTTCACCCACCAACGACGGAATGTTTCTCTTTGCGTGCAGTAATTAACATACTGTTTCATTATTTGTAACCACTGGTAAGCAATTAATATCATCGGAAAATATTCCAACATTTTATTGTCAAAACTTCCACACTGTATGCACTATCACGAAAGCGACATTAAAGCAACCCTGCACGTCATAACCTCACCTTCGATGAAATCAAATGTCAAAATATAACCTTTAAAATTTCTTTACGTGCTACCCGCCTACCTTAACAATTTTAGAATGTTTTTTTATGAATTCCCTCTGTTGGATGCCGGTATTTTTCTACTTCACGTTTTATATTTTACGCGTTAAGGTATATATGATCACAGTGCATAATATAAATAAAAAGAGAACAAAAGAATCAAATATTGTTAACATAAATTAGACCTTCTTTTGATGTAATTTATATATGTTTAATTCATAACTAGGAAACGAGATGCTTATATCGAGTTACAATTTTATAAATGTGAATATAACAGAAAAAGTTCAGGAACTATAACATTACATTTAAATTTAAATGAGATAATTGGGTGAAAGGCGAGCAGCGCTGCAGTTTTTCATATTCCCCGCTGAGTCTAATTGGGAACTATAATCATAATAATCGTGTCATGCCCCTGAATCGAAAAAATCAAAACATGATGCGCGAGTCCCATGTGGGCAGAAAACGTCGGCATAAAGAAGAAACTAATAAGAGTGAGAGAAACGGACTGATCTATTTGTCTCGTTCACTCTCATGAGTTTCCCACATGGAACGGCACCTTGAGTCGGCCATTTTCATCTTGATGCATTTGACGTAAACGCGACCGTAAAATGTCAGATTTTTATTTTTGTTTATTTTGTACTTGTCATTTGAAAAACCTATGTTACAACGCTTTGCCGCAAGAGACGCTAGTATCTGTTAGGGTACAATCTGGTGAAAGGAGTTCGGAAAACTGCTAGCAGAATTTTCCGGAATAGCAGATGGAGTTGGGTCTCCTTATGCTACTTCGTGCTTGGCACGTAATTTACTAGGTATTTTACCTGTTTTCTACGTAAAATACTTCACTTACGTATTTTACTTCAGAACCACGAAGGAATAGTAAGGAGTAGTATCCCTGTAAGTGGGGAGTCGGACGAGCGACGTCCAAGAATTCGTTAATGCTTGCCACGAATGAGAACTCGTATGCTGCCCCGTGCACATGCGCACTCGCGGTTGCCATGCCAACGATGTCAACACGCGTTTGAAGTTTCGAACTTGTGTATTGAACGAACATAAACAAACGAACATAACCTACATGTGTATCGAGATGTCAAAAGGTAACATATTGACTTATTGAGTGGGTATAACATGTGACTGCGAAAACAGCTCTGCGCATGTGCACGGGGCAGCATACGAGTTTCCATTCGTAGCAAGCATTAACGAATTCTTGGACGTCACTTGTCCCACCTCTGCTCACCAAACACATAGGGTGATACCACTCCTTACTATTCCTTCAGGGCCCTTTCACACGATTACAGATCCGCAAGTTGCGGACTTGCGCAAGTCATGAGTTTAGTGAAAATAGAGATTTTTCCGTCAGCGGAAAAATCTCCGAATGGCGGTAATTTGAATGCTTGATTTTTTTAAAATAGAAAATTTAATGTTTTTCAAATTATAGACAAGTTTATTGAGCTAAAAATAATTATGGACGAGTGAAGACGATAAATTAAATACATTTTTCAATGTTTTGACGAAACGAAACGAGCACCTGCCAAATCAGCTGATTTCTCTCAAAGTTATGTATGCATGAGTTTCGGATGTTTCCTGTTTGGTCTCGCTTCTCAAACAAACTAATATTTTCGTGCCCATAAGGTAAGTGTTTTTGACAGTTGTTAACACAATAATTTATCATGTTATGTTTGGGGTTATGCCGGCTACGCTTTCGTAAGGACGTGCCGTAAGTCTTATAAAGGCTGTTGTTTGCAAAAGCATAATATTTTTATGTTAACATATACTAATTACACTCAACTTCTGTGCAAAAAAATATTATATTCATAGTATATTTATATTATTAAAATCAGGGAACATGTGAAACGTATGTATACAGAACTTGGAGAGAAATCATATGATTTGGCTTGGGCTTGTTTCTTTTCATCAGAACACTTAAAAATGTATTTAATTCATCGCCGTTATTCCTCCATAATTATTTTTAGCTCAATACACTTGCCCATAATTTGAAAAACATAAAAGTTTCTATTTAAAAAAAATCGAGCATTCAAATTACCGCCATTCAGAGATTTTTTCGCTGACGGAAAAATCTCTATTTTCACTATACTCATGACTTGCGCAAGTCCGCAACTTGCGGATATGTAATCGTGTGAAAGGGCCCTCATGTTCAAAACCTTCCAGTTACGCGTAACTGCACATCCCTGGTTGGGGGTACGAAATACGTTCAAGCCGCGTCTCGTTCGTACGACGACCTCCATATTTGTTTAACATGACAACGCAGAGGCGCTTTCCTTACTCCGATTCAAATCGTTTTGCGTCATGATTTAGCACATCGTTTCTCAAACTTAGATACTTAAAAGTAGTTAATGAGAATTTCGATAATACGTCTTTTAATTCATGAAGATATAGATAAAACATAACATTTATTAAACAAATTCAGAAATTATATACAAAAGAAATAGCACCTAAAATAAGTAAAATAAGATATGATTCACACTAAAAAGCAAGTCTGCGCAATTCCACTTAATTTTCGCTCCTTGTAATGTGCCCGCTCGCTCTTACAAGGGGGTCTCGAGTTTACGCTCGTATCCCTACTGAAAAACCCGACGTCGGATCCTACGTCGGATCCTAATAGTTTCCTGCGTCGTAGCCGACGTCGTAACCCACGTAGGATCCTACGTCGGATCTTGATAGTTTCCGACGCCGGAAACGACGTAGGAAACGTCGTCGAGTATTGGGATCGTTTCCGACATCGGAAACTATTAGGATCCTAATAGGATCCAACGAGATTTAAAAAAAAAATAAAATGTTAATGGAATAATAACTGTAACATACTTAATAACCAATTTATAGAAAATCAATAAACAAAACTGTAATATAATATATACTATATATATATTTTTATTTATATGGTGTA
>CAKNXH010060553.1:81530-103205 GCA_932178445.1 Andricus quercusramuli | reverse complement strand
GTGGAATTAAAAGGCGCTCGACAGACTCTATGTCAGTACTTGACCCTTCTAGGTATTTTTTAATGTAGTGTGCTCTGAATTCTTTATGGATAGGGCAATGGAGTAGGAAATGCGAAAGATCCTCAAACTCCATCAAGTTACACAGACTGCAAATTTGATTTGAATCGCAATCACATATGCCGAAACACTAAAATTTAGTCTGATCTTGGTCGAGTCTGAAAGTCTCAATTTACTAACCACCCGCTTTTTACCCATATTACAGTTAAAAAATAGATAAGGTTCAGTAAGGTTTAATTGATTTATGTTTCTAAATTGGCTGTTATAGTTGGATTTGGTCACACGATCAATAGCAGTGCTAAACATATTATTTGCCCACTTACTTAATATGTTTGACTTTTCTACCGTAACCACATGAGGGTGACTCTATTGCCGATTCCATGTATCAAGTTCGCCGATAGATTCGAGTCGGGACTTAAATTGCGAAGCCCAATTAAATTCTATACTTGCGGCACTAGCCTGATCCAACACGAAGAGGCTCCTTAGACAAATCCTAGGCAACCTGTTGTCGTTTAAATTAGTTAGAGAAATCCACCAATTATAGGCGCGTTCGAACGCTCAGACGCTCACCTGATCTAATCCCGTTTCCACTCGGATAAAGTGCGCAGGGGTGTTTCTGGGCCAGTAGAATAATTGTTTAAAAAATTTGTTTTGTACAACGTTAAGATCGTCAAGATAACGCATAGACCATACTTCAGCACCGTACAATAAAGTGGCCTCGATAATTGATCTCAAGAGCACGACAATGGCTTCCCATGAATTATTTTTAGACTTACTCAGAATACTGCACACTCTATAAATTGCTGTCGAGCCTTTCCTGACGAAATGGTCTTTGGCAATTTTAAATTTACCCGTTGACGAGAACGGGGTTCCGAGGTACGTGTAGATGTTAACAAACTCAAGAATGGATGAATCTTTCCATCTAAGTGGGCAAAGTTTTTTCAGCTTACTGGCCTTGCGAAAAGGGACGATCTTTGTTTTTTTTTTTGGATTTAGCTGAAGGCCATTCTGATCACAATACTCATGAAGATACAGAGCTTTAAATTTAACAGAAATTGTAAAATTTAAACCATTAACCCTTAAAGGATGCGAATAGTTAAGTTATCACTGAGGCTTTGCTGGAGGTATTTTTTATTTATTTTGTATTGTTTCAACATCACTCATGATTTTTTGCAGACAAAAATATCTGGAGGTATATTCGGAGGTGTGTCCTTTAAGGGTTAATCGATTTCGTGGAAAGTGTTAATTTAATTTCGTAAAAAAGCATGGTATATTGTATTATCTCTTCGCGCGCAGTCGCAAAGATCAATATTCACGAGTATTTCGAGCACTAAAAAAGTTATAAACTTCTTTGAAGAGAATAAAAATGCAGTTTCCTATATCAGTGTTTTCGAGAACTTGTACGAATTCTTCACAGAAAAAAACGGAAGGTAAAAAGCGTTTCAGGTAAGAATGCTAGGGGTGATCCTTATTTCTTCGACTTTTTCCACATATGTACAGAATATTCTGCAATAATATTTCGGAATCGGAACGATGCGAAAAAGTTATTCTGCAATTCTGAATAAATATTGCGAAAGAAGTCGAAAAAATAAGCCTTTTCGTTACAAATTCCAACTACTCACCTTTTATTTTACCCTTGCCGAGTTTACCCGCAGCACTTTTATCTGAAACGCTTGTTACCTTTTCTTTTTTCTGTGTTAATGCATTTAGAGAGGGGAATATTTGTTTATACTTTAATTATCAGGGTGGCGACATGACCGGGGCACCGGGAAATGTATTGATTCATCGTTTTTATTATTTCAATAATTTTGGTCGATTTAGAAAAGTGATTTCTATTTTATGTACAGTCGCAGACTTTTCAGATAATCTCAGTTTACTTTAATTGGATCATATTTTCCCTTATGGATCGTGCATAAATTACGTAACACAATTTCCGACAATTTTTACCCCCCCCCCCCCCCAAAGTAAACGTTTTTTCCGGCCTTTTCGCGGTAGTTTATTCACCATTATGTAACACTAAGCTAGACCCCCCCCCCCCCCCAAAGTGTTACGTAATTTATGCACGACCCCTTACTCAAGTTTCATAATCGAATTGATGATATTTCAAACATACAGAAACAATAATTTCCTCAATTTTTTCAAAAAATGGATTCATCGCGTTTTCTTCGCTTGCTCTCCTCATTTATCCTGACTTGGAACAGGGAATTTTAGAAAATAGTTATCGTTTTCATTTTAGGACAGAAAATTTGGTAAAAAAATATAATTTCACTTGGAACAGGGAATTTTTTACATGGAACACGGGACTTTTTGAAAAGAATTATACTTCGGATTTGGAAGAAAGGAATTTAAAAGAATCCCTATTCCAAGTCAGCATTCGCCACAATTTGAGAATTCCCTTTTCCAAATTTCAGAAAAAGAAAGTACTCAAAGTAGTTTTTAGAGTAGAAATAGTATTTCAAAGAAGAAATGTTGCTGAATTATAAAAGAAAATTTTGTTACATCGTTCATTGCGAATTCATCTTTCTTTAGTTAAAAATTCAACTACTTGGTTAAAAGTTGAATTCTTTAGTGAAAAATTATTCCGTTGGTTGAAGATTCATAATTTTGATTGAAAATTTATCTGTGGTTGAAAATGTAACTAAATTATTGAAAATAAATTCATTTAACTACAAATTTAATTATTCCAGTAGAAAATTAAACTATTTTAATGAAAATCTGTTTTTTTTTTGCTAAGAATTAAATTTTCAACAGTAAATCCAAGCATTCTGTTTTTTTATTGGAAATTGATATTTTTTATTCAGAAATTAAACTAGTTGTTTGAAAATTTATGCACTTCATGAAGAATTCGCCCTTTTCGTAGAAAGTTAATCTTTATGGTTGAAAATTCATCTTTTTGGTATAAAATTCAACCACTCCAGTTGAAGATTCATAATTTTAGTTGAAAATTCATCAGTTTGGTTGAAATTTATTTTTGGTTGAAACTTGATCTTTTCTTGTTCAAAATTCAACAGTTTGCATGAAAATTTGTCTTTTTAAATTGAAAATGCAACTATTTCGTTGAAAATCCACATATTTGGTTAAAAATCTATTTTTTTTTGTAGAAAATTATGTTTTCTTTACAAGTTAATCTTCTTGTTGAAAAATTCTTCTTTTCGGTTGAAAATTCATGTATCCCGGTTAGATATGTATCATTTTAGTTGAAAATTTCTCTTTTAGGTTGGAAATAAAATTACGTGTTGAAAGTTAATCTCTTTTGTTAAAAAATAATTTTTGTTGTTGAAGATTCATCATTTCAATTGAAAATTCATTTTTTTCGTTGAAGTACGAGATATTTCATTGAAAATTTCTTCTTTCTTTGTATGGAAAGGAATTTTTATGCCGAAAATTTAACTATTTTTTTTGAAAATTTGTTTCTTTTTTGTTGCAAATTATTATTTATTCGAACTGAAAACGTAACCAGTAGCCGGTTGAATATTCTATAATTTTGGTTAAAAATTTATCTATTCATCGTTCATATTCATCTATTTATCGTTCTATCCAAAATCGGTAGTGTGAATAATATGGAAGATTACCATTCTTTAAATATGTTGCAAAGAAGCACTTCAAATTTTTTAAAAGCACGCTTCTCACATTTTCATACTCGTTATAAATATAAGACACATGTTTCTGATTTTCATTTGAACTTTATGCGACTATTTATAAGACTGTTTTTGAGTTCTTTCTGCAATTCACACATGCAGCGTTGAGTCTGATTAAAGCTTCCCGCTTGACGTCCTTTTAAAAATGGAGGTCGTCGTACAAATCCTTACGGGCAATTTGATTGGTTCACTTTTTCTTAGATGCGCGTGGCGAGACCATGGTTTCTTGGATCATGATGCCTTCCCACGTTTTCGCACGCCCGCAAGAGGAGGCGACGTATGAAATCGCCCGGGTAACCTCGGCAGTTAAAAGGTCTATCTTTTGTTGTTTTGGTGCAAGAATAACTAGTTTTCTACATATTTGTCCCAAATATATAAGAGTGTATTGTCACTTTCGTCATAGAAATATTTTGTCGTTAAATATTCACGTAAAAATGTCTTCAGTGAAAGTCGATTGGGGTAAATATGCTGAAGAGCAAGAGAAGTTAGCTTCGCAG
Organism: Andricus quercusramuli; assembly: GCA_932178445.1. NCBI lineage: Eukaryota > Metazoa > Arthropoda > Insecta > Hymenoptera > Cynipidae > Andricus > Andricus quercusramuli. The sequence goes on along the minus strand of CAKNXH010060553.1, from coordinate 99,013 downwards.
GTAAGTTTTTTTCCGCTTTCCGGCATAACTTCTGTCAAATTGAAAGAAATTACCTGTGGCTGTTTAGCACGCTATTGAAGAAACAGGACGGACAAGGGTTGGCCCCCCCCCCCCCCCGGTCCCTTGGATTGTCAGATGACCGGTTGTCGGCCTGTCAGTCCGGTTTGCTGCGTCTGAGGCCGGCTGGACCTTTAGCTGCGAATACATGTCCGTCTAGAAAAACGAATTAATTTAAATCAATTTGTCCGCCTACAGCAGACTGACATGTAGCCGGGTGAATATATAATTTTTTTGTCTGCCAGATTTTATTCCCCTAGTAAAATGACAGGTATCAATGAAAGCCGTTTAGAAAACGTATAGGACACTCAAATATTTTTCATGTGCACCCTAAAAAAAATGTTCACCAACTGTACAGCTAGCTAAAACAGGAGATGTCCCGGAAAACCAGGACGTCTGGTAACCCTGTCTAAAAGGATACAATGAGGTATTCTTTTACTTGACATATTATTAAGCGGATTTATCAGGGACCTATTGGAATCTGCTTTATTTCAAATGCTGCAAGTACGATACCGCTTCCTTAACAGGTTCTATTAGGTACTTTAGTGGCATGTTGGAATCATTAATTGGATTCAAATTCAAAGTGATGTGTTTTAAGTGGCTCTATAAGGTACCTATTGGGATCTGATTTGTTCCAAGTGCCCCTAGTACGAAATTGCTTCCCTAACAGTTTCTACTAGGATTTTAGTGGGCTGTTGAAAACGAATTAATCTGATTAAACTTCGAAGAGATATAATTTAAACGGCTCTATTAGGAACCTATTGGGATCTACTTTATTCCAAGTGCTACAAGTAGGAAATTGCTTCCCTATCAGATACTTGAGTAGACCTTCGGAATCAACCCTACTAAAATGTCGCTTAAGCAATTAATAGAAACCGTTTAGATGGTAAATTGGATCCACTTGCATTTCTATGTGGCTCTAAATGGTTTTTAAGAGTTTTTATTTCAATTTGAATTCCAACCGGTTGTATTCGGTATTTAATCTACCATTGGAACGGAAATTGGAATTGAAAAAATCTTACGAATTCTATTAGGCTTTCGAAAACAAATATTCTTTTTGCTATATTTTTCTAATAGGTTCCAATCGCAACCAATGAGGTATTCATTCACTCTAAATGTTACAAAGTACAAACTACAGGTATGTATTAGGTTGTATTTGATCGGAGGTGCACAAGTACAAAATGGCTTCTCTAATAGGCTCTATTGGATAAATTGAAAACTGTGCATTTTATGGAAGTTTTTGTATAGTATAAAATTATTGTTTTGTCATTGAGGTTTTTAAAGCATTTTTGTACATGATTTTCTTTATTATTTATTACTTTTGGATCGTTTTTAAACGTTTTGAATATTCAAAGATCAAAAGTATTGCACCCTTTCTGAATCAAGTGAAATTCGATTCTTTGTTTCCCATATTTTAAATCATTGTTTAAGAGCTGTTATTTCGCAATAAAAATTAAGTAAGAATATATATATATATATATATATATATACATATGCATATACATATATATACTGGGTATTTTTATTAACTTGAGACATCGAAATATCTCAAAAAATACGAATCCTATGAAAAAAATATCCGTAATGAAAACTTTCTATTTTTGAGGGGGAAAAGCGACTTTGAAAAAGTTTACCCCACCTCACCCCCCAGGAGGCAGGGGGTTGGGTTTTTTTTCTTTTTTTTCGGGAATCGAAAAAAAATCTTCGAGTAAAACTTACGTTTTTCATAAAGGAGAATCTGAATCTGTGATACAAAATTGGGGTTCCCATTTGAAATTACAAAATTGCCCCCACTCCTGCGTCCTAGGGGCGGGGGGTGAATTTTTTAAAAGTAGCATTTCCCCCTCTAAAATTAAAAGTTTTTATCACGGATATTTTTTATAGGATGCGTATTTTTTGAGATATTTCGATGTCTGAAGTTTAAAAAAACACCCAGTATATACAGGGTGTCCATGTATTCAAAACACATATTTATATTTTCTGATTCCTTGTGAAAAACTGAATAGAAAATGATGAATAAAAAATTTGATTAAATGCATAATTACGGAGTAATTAGCAATTCAAGATCAACCAATCAAAAAAATGCGTTAGATAGCCGACAGTCCATGTGCCATCGCTAAGAGTGTGTGACAATACAAGTTCAGAACGTATAATTTCCCCTCCGTTTATTTTTATAGGAGGTTATGACTCTTTGGTGCAACTTCACACTTAAACCAGATTCGAAAATTAAAAAGTATCTTTTTCGTAGCAACCAAATTAGAAAACATTGCTCGACGATTGAATTAAAATGCATGCGTTGTTTGAAATCTGTAGAATCCTCCTGAATTCTTAGTATTCCGCAGAATTCCGTCTAGTTCTATAGAAATAATTACTTAACATTTTTGATTTACCCTGAACACTTTTGAATACATTGAATTATTTGGAATTTCAAGACTTTTAAATACGAAGTGTATAAACTATCGGTACGGGTAAAAAAAATTGTCGGTACCGGTTTTTGAACCGTACATGAAACTCAAGGAATTTATGGAATTAAAGGAATTTATGGAATTTAAGGAATTCATGGAACTTAAGGTGTTCATGTAATTCAAAGAATTCATGGAATTAACGGAGTTAACGAAATTCACGGAATTCATAGAATTTGCGGATTTCATAGAATTCACGGAATTCACAGAACACATGGAATTTATGAAATTCATGGAATTCACGGAATTTATGTAATTCCCAGAATTCATGGTCAACGGCCATACCACGCCGAAAAAACCAGTTCTCGTTAGATCACTGAAGTTAAGCAGTGTTGGACGCGGTTAGTACTTGGATGGGTGACCGTTCGGGAATACTACTAACTGCGTGCTGTTGGCGTGTCGTGGGTGTGTTGAGCCCACACTTGCAGTTATTTACTACAAGAAATTATCCACCTAGAAACACTATCCTAATCGGGTAGTGTCACGCCTACCCCGAAAGGGAAATGGCTTAATGGTATGCATACATACATGGAATTCCAAGAATTCTCGGAATTCACGAAATTCAAAGAATTCGTGGAATTCACACTGTCGGTACCGGTAAAAAAAAATTACCGGTACCGACAAATTTTTTTACCGGTTTTTGAACTGTACATCAAATTCAAGGAATTCACAGAATGCACGGAATTCAAGAAGTTTACAGAATTCAAGGAATTAACGAAATTCACCCCTTCCAACAGCTCGTGGCGCACAGTAGTCCGGATCGTCGAAAAGCTGGCCAAAAGTAAAAAAAATTAGTTTTATTTTTCTCATGAAATATCGATGCGAATCCATTAACGATTATCTGAAGCACATGCGAGTATAAAAGTAATAAAAAAATATTATTTTAAGCAATTTTTCATGTTTCAAAGTTCAACAAATTGGAGCAATCGCTCTCAACGCCTTAGGTATACCCATATATACCTCAACTTTAGGAGATGCTATATCAACACCAGTAAAAAATATTTAAAAAATGGTTATATAGAATTGTAGCGTATTATATCCTTTAAGTGATTCACGTATTAAAAATTTCATGGTTATCAACATTATTAATTTTTTTTATTAATGTTTTTCGGGTAAAAATATGTCTCATTTAATCAGCTTTCGATTGAAAAAAACATCAAGTTGCTGGACTTAGCCGTGAAATGCGGAAACGCTAAGTTGTTGTGAAAGAATTAATGAATTGATTTCCATGAAAGATTTTTGCAGCAATTTGCGACTTTTCAGATAGGACGCTAATTACGAAGGCCACACAGGCAGTAAGTTGCGCGAGTTGAGGCGCGTGTTTGCCTATTATAACAATTTTATGAAATAGTAATTATAATTTACACAGTTTTTAGTATTTTGCTATTTAGATATTCAATATTATATTTAGTAAATGTTTTTTGTTGTAAATTAATTCATTTTAAACAATTATCAAATATAATTTAAAAAATATAAAGGAAAATGTTTTCTCATGCCGCCAATGCAATGTTGTTCTTCTAATAAAGGGTCCTTTTTTATGTTAGAGAAAGTTTACTTGAGGATTAAAATGCAAGCTTCTGAACACTGTGCTAATAAAGATATAAATATGAATGAAAAAATGGATCTTCTTCTTGAGTACCTCTTCCAAAATCCTTTGCCTAACCCTATACTTTTTTCTATCACCAGGTATTACGGTTTACAAAAAAAATTGTTGAGGTTTGCAATTTTGCTTTTACCTCGAAACTATCTTCAGTCTCAAGAAAATAGTCTGCGGGGAAACATTGCAAAGCCGTTCCATGAAATCAAAGTTTGTTCGAAAATTGTTGTGCTGTGCTAAAAATGGAAAATTTAAAAATAAATGAGGATTTTTTAAATTTCTATCGTGAAAACGGAAACCATTCTTTTATAGAAGCTGTTCTAAAAAAGTGTCTACAAGTACCTGTGAAAGTGAAAAGTGAATTTAAAACAAAGTTGAAATCTTTTTACAAACTTTTTTCACATAAATGGAAAAGAGCGCATCGTTCTCCAGACACTTTTAAGCGTCAAAACTCAGTGTGGTTGCAACAAGATTTTATCTATCCAGATAGTTTTCCGCAGCAAACACAACAAAGGTATTTTAAACAGAATTGTTTAACGGTTCATTAAAATTGTTAACAGTATAATAATTAGGTACATTACGTAGAGTTTTTCCACGCCCTTTCTATTGTCATACGAATATTTTGTGGATACGCTTTCTTAGAAATTTGTTGGGCCCGATGTAAGCGATATCCACGAAAATCCCAAAACTTTTAACCGATAAACTAAGTCCACGTATGACTTAGATCGGACAACTTTGATTGTTTGAGCTATTTTGACTTTAATAAATTGTACTGAATGACTGAAATCATTTAAAGGGTTCCAGCACAGAACTAGAAGACCAGATTTTTTTTTAAATGGGTTTATTGCACAAAAAATTCTTCACAAATTTCATTTTCAATTTTCAAAATATCATTCTTTGGTGCAAATTTTTTTGAAAAAATTTCAAGTTTTAAATTCAATTTCGTTACCATCTTAACGTAGTAATATTTTTTAGAAACATTTTATAATTTAATGTAGGAAAATAATATATTTCCTAATTTTTTTTCGGATCTTTAGCAAACAAATGTAGGTCATACTGTGTAATAGCAATTTTTAATTTTGATTTTATAATACTAAAATAATAATTAAATTAAATCATAATTAAAGAAGAATAAATTATTTTGTTTTTTAATCGGTATGTAAAGCTGATTTCGAAACCACTGAAATTTCAACCTTAAAATTCTCCGTAAATTCACTCCAAACTGGCTAGTTTTTTGTGCATCAAACTTAACTTCTTAATTCGTGTCCGAATCTTGCTAGTATTAGTCTACCAAAAAAGAAACCTAAGCAATTGCCCAGATCAGTTTTAGAGCTAGTAATGATACCAGAAGAAAAAACGGAATCATCTGATGAAGAAAGTGATGATAACACAAGCTCAAATGAATATGAAGAATTTGAGGATTCTGTACACGAACGAACACGAATTTTGTAAAATTTTGTAACATAGTGTAAATAATTTGTATATACGTTCAACCGACAAAAATGCGTACAATTTAAAAATTTCCAATTTTAATATCTATGCAATGTTCAAAGAGTATATTTAAATAAATGTTTTTATATGGTTCATTTGCTTAAATAATTATTATTTCATCAGTACTGACTCACCTTTCACTCGATACAACTGCATAGGATGTTCGAAATGAGGAATTCTAAAAACTATTATAAAATAAATGTCATGCTCTCATAGGATTTTGTTTTCAATTTGATGAATGTATTAGATTTGCCATTCTGAATTTTGATATTTTTATGACATATTTAAAACCAGCAACCTACACAATGTTTCTTGAATGGACTTCGTAAAATTGTAGTAATATTCAGAATGTGTTAGCTGCCATATTGGGTCCGCCATTTTTAATTTTGAAATTTTGAAAGCATATTTGGAATTAGGGACCCAAAAAGTATTTACAAAATGAATTTCATGTCAATCGGATAATATTTCGACTTTTGGCCACCTTTTCGAAGATCCGGACCACTGTGTGGCGGCTGGATGGTGGCCCTGTGCCTGAACGCAGAATTAATTATGGTAAACCCCCTACCACTTTCCGACACTTCATGGGCGCTGGAAGGCACCCCTGTGACTGGTAATAGAAATAATGTTGGTCAAATAACTACCCCTTTCCAACATCTCTTGGGGCGCAAGGCACTCCCGTGACTAGTCACAGAAATAATGTTGGTCAAAGCCCTATTCCTGCATCTCCCTGATTTCTCTTCTGTGATCAATCACAGAAATAAGTTCAGTTTCCTGAAGTAGTGGGAAAGAGGTGGCCTGAGCTTGAAGAATTAATAAAAATGTTCAAGTGTCGTGACGACCCTCTCACACGCACTAAAAAGATGGAATCACGAACATGGAAAATTGGAGAAAAATTTTCTGTTTACTTCCAAAAAAACTTTAATTAATTAACAGATTGGGAATTTCCGACGACTTAGCCATCGAGTACATGATCGAAGGATTGCAGATTACCTATTGAAGTCGCATGCCAGAGCTGGTAATTATCAGACGGTAATTACATTGCTGGAGGGAATGCAACGAATCACTAAAGATGAACCACGAAGAGATCCAAAGAAAGGAAGTAGACCAACAACAGGCAAGCCGCCTGAAAGTAAGGGAGATACCAAATCTAAGGAAACATCTTCCACACGCTGTTTCAAGTGTTATCAATTTGGTCACATTTCAACTGAATGTTCCAACCCACCAAAGGAGCAAGGCACATGCTTCAAATGTGAGCAGAAGGGGCACATAGCCAGAAATTGTCCCAACGACAAACAGAGTTCATCCCGGAGAGTAGATACGGGATCTGCGATGAAGACGAGCAGCGGAGAGACATCTTAAAGTACGGTGAACGTCATCGAGGGACCTATTGTTGCTGAGATACCACCGACTACGATCCCGCTGAGTGAGCCAACTACAAAGGATACCGTGCTCCTGTGCAGGGAGTTTGGCGATAAGTATTATGTAGATAGTTTACCCGATACCGGTAGCGCGATCAGTCTTATTAAATGAACTGTTTATAAGAGAGATTTTTGGGATTGTGAGTTGATGCCTATTTCGGATAAAGATAAGTACTCAGGGATTAATAAGTCAAATTTAGAGATTTTGGGTTTTATTAAAACCAAGATAAAATTGCAACTAGTTCCGAATGAAGTATTTGAGATAACTTTTGCAATAGTGCCCGATACCGCTATTTCTTACGATGCGCTTTTAGGTCGAAATGATCGTGTCAAAAGACCTTTCTTTTAGTTACGAAAAAGTCATTAACGAAATTTTATGTATCGATTTAATTGAGGACACTCCTAAGGGCATAGAATATTTGTATTTGAGTATGGTGGGCGAAAAAATTCCAAACGAACAGTTAGGGGAGTTGAAATCAATGTTGTTGAAATATATTGAAAGCTCGCAAAAAGCTGAACCGATACCGTATGAGATCAAAATAAATGTTCTATCGAATGAACCTTTCTATTTTAATCCGCGAAGGTTGTCTTGGTTTGAGAGACAAGAATTACAGAAGATTATTGACGATTTATTAGCTCGCGGTATAATCAGACATAGCCGATCGTGTTATAGCAGCCCAATAGTGTTGACGACGAAAAAGAATGGGGATTTCCGACTATGCATTGATTACCGTGCTCTAAACAAAATTACTGTTAAGGATCATTTTTCGTTACCCCGAATGGACGATTTGATTGATCGCTTGGCAGGTAAAAAGTGGTTTACGAGTTTAGATTTGAGAGATGGATTTCACCACGTTCGTGTTGCTGAAAACTCTGTAAAGTTTACCGCTTTTAGCACGCCAGACGGGCAATATGAGTATTTGCGCATGCCTTTCGGCCTTGTCAACGCGCCTTCTAACTTTCAAAGATACTTGTATTTGATTTTTGAGAATTTAATTTAAAAAGGGAAAATACTTTTGTATCTAGACGATGTTCTTATTGCCACTGAAACCTTAGATGATAATTGGGATATTTTAGACAAAGTCTTACAATTAATGGCTAAAAATGGGCTAGAGCTTAAGTGGGAAAAACGTAATTTTGGAGCAACCGAGATTGAGTAGCTAGGATATACGATTAGTGGGAAGGGAATTCGACCGAGTCGGGAGGACTTGCGTGCGCTTTTAGATTATCCCGTGCCGCGTACCACTAAACAAGTACAACAGTTTTTGGGCCTTGTGAGCTACTTCAGACGTTTCGTGCCTAATTTTGCCGTCATTGCAAAGCCGTTGTATGACTTGCTAAAAAAGGATGTCACTTTTCATTTCGGAGCAGACGAACTAAGGTCATTTGAGACTTTAGTAGAACGTATGGTCAGCGATCCTGTTTTAGCTATTTATTCGCCACAAGCTTATACGGAATTACACACTGATGCAAGTGCTCAGGGTTTCGGAGCAATTTTGTTGCAACGGCAGGTTGACAATCAGATGCATCCTGTACTGTATTTTAGTAAACGCACGTCTGACGAAGAGAGCCGCTATCATAGTTATGAATTGGAAACACTAGCTATTGTGTATGCGCTAGAAAGATTCAGAGTATATTTGTTAGGGATTTCGTTTGTAATTTACACTGATTGTAACGCGCTCAAAATGACCTTATATGAGAAAGAAATAAACTCGCGAATCAAGCGATGGGCACTTGTCTTGAGCCCCTATAAATATAAAGTTGAGCATAGGCCTTCTAAACGAATGCGACACGTCGACGCATTGAGCCGAGAGACTTATGCCATTGAACCGATTAGTTTTGAACAGGAACTGATATTCAAACAGCAAACTGACCCTGAAATACGGGAAATACGGGAATCTTTGGAACAGTGTGAGAGTCCTAAGTACGAATCTCGCAACGGAATGGTTTATCGTAAATACCATGATTCTCTGTTGTTTTATGTTCCTTTGAGCATGGTTAATAGCGTGATTCGTGCTTGCCATGATGACATGGGTCATACCGGATTAGACAAAACCGTCGATTTGATATTACGAGTGTATTGGTTTCCAGCAGTGCGCGCGAGAGTTAAAGAACATCTTGGTAATTGCTTAAAGTGTCTCACTTATTCAGTTAAGTCAGCTAAAAAAGAAGGGGAAATGCAAATATGGGATCGAGCGAAAAGGCTGTTCGAGGCTTGCTTTATCGACCATTTTGGTCCATTAGAAAAGATAGTTTTTGGATTCAGGCATATCCTCTTGGTAGTTAACGGTTATTCAGAATTTGTAGTTGTGTATCCGGTGAAGTCGACGACGACAAAAGAATCGATAGGAAAACTTAATAATTCATTCATCATTATGGTGCGCCTAAAAATATTATATCGGACAGAGGTACCTGTTTTACATCAAAGGACTTTGATGATTTTGTGTCTGAGCGAGAAATTATACACATTTTTGTAACTTCGGGAACGCCGCGAGGTAACGGGCAAGTAGAACGAGTCAATAGGTTTTTACGTTCGACTATGGCAAAAATGGCCAACCCTACTAATTGGGGACTGAAGATTAACGACGCACAATTTGTTATTAATAACACGATGAATCGTTCTATTGGTTGTTCGCCTGCAAGATTACTTTTTGGAACCGATCAAATCGGTTTCCCCGACGAACAACTTCGAGGATTGTTATTAGATATAGCACACAGCGACACAGTAATTGAGGAATCTCGATGTAAATTACGTGAACAAGCTAATGTAAAAACTGATTGAGCGCGAGAGGCAAATAAAAAGGCATTTGACAATCGACACAAAAACCCTCATAAATACCAGATCGGAGACTTCGTAATGTTAGAAAATACCGTAACCGAACCAAATGTAAATCAGAAATTATCGCCGAAAAATAAAGGCCCTTATGTTGTGAAAAAAGTCTTGAGATATGACCGATATTTCTTTAGCGATGTTGATGGCTTTCAATTAACCCAGAAGCCCTTCACTGGAGTTTTCAGCGCGGAAAGAATGATTCCTTGGGAAGGTAAAAGACCTTCAAAATTGACAACGCTAAAGATGATCGGGACGATCATTAGTCAGGATGGCCGAACTGTAGGCGATAGATACTTCCATGTAAAATTGATTTAAATTTTCGTGGGCCAGTATGGCGGCGTAATGTAATTCTCTGTAAGAGGGTGTTGGGAAGAAAACATGAGAAAGCGAAAGAGATCGGCTTCGAGGATTCGCTTCGGAGATCTCTTTCGATTAACAGCTATCGTGTAGCCCGAAGTGTACGTTTTTCTTAATAAACTTTTATTATTGCGACCGAGTCTGTTTTAATAAATACCGGTCTTTCAGTTGTAAATTTTTTTCTATTTCGAGCCGTTTATGAATGTTTAAGAATTTATAAGACTTAGTACTCAATTCCTCACCAGGTGAAAAACTATTTTAAAAAACTTGAAAAGCTGACGTTCTAAGCAGGTGACCAGATGTAGTTCATCATTTCTGCAAATCATATGAAGTTTCATAACATTCCAATATTTCATAATTATTTAGAAGCTCGTTAGAGTCCCCGTTGAAAGCAAACTACCTTGTTTCGATTCCTCTGTTAGAAAATACCGAAAAAACTTACGAAAAAGAAGATTAAAGAAGTCTTTCAGTTACAAAAACGAAGATTGTAAATTTTAAATACTTAAGAATTTGTTTCAAGCTCGTAAGCGCCTTCCGTCAAAACCAGGCTTTCTTAATTAGATTTTTCGGACGGAAAAAACTACCTATGAAGACTTGCCAAAGCGACGTTCTAAACAAGTGATCTAAAGTTTTTCATTTTCTCTGTAAATAACAGGTAGTTTCATAACCTTCAAAGAATTCACAACTTTTTTTAAAGCTCGCAAGAGTCTCCGTGAAAAAAGAACACGCTTGTTTGTATTCTCCTGTTGAAAAACTACTGAAAAAATTTTAAGAAAAGACGATTGAAAATGTGTATCAAATCTAGCTTGTCATTTCTGGTTACAAAAAGCAAGATTGTAAATGTTAAATACAAAGCAATTTTTTTAAGCTCCTGAGTGTCTCTCATCAAAACCAGACTCTCTTCATTGGATTCTGCAGTCGAAAAACTACTGAAAATACTTGGGAAAAAGACGATTGAAAATGTTTATCAAAGCCAGTTCCTTATTTTTGGTTACATAAAGCAATACTGTAAATTTTAAATATTCACCCATTTTTTTAAGCTTGTAAGTGCCTCCCGTCAAACCCAGGCTCCCTTGATTGGACTCTGCATACGGAAAACTACTGAAGAAACTTGACAAAAAGATGATTGATAATATATGTCAAAAGAAGTTCCTTACTTTCGCTTATAAAATCCAAGATAGTATATTCTAAACATTCCACACTTTTCTAAAAGGTCGTAAACTTCTTCCTTCAAAAATGAACACGCTTATTTGGATTCTCCATTCGAAAAACTACTGAAAAAACTTAGGAAGAAGACGATTGAAAATGTCTGTCAAAGTTAGTTCCTTATTTTCGGTTATAAAAAGCAAGACTTAATATTTTTAAATTCCAAAGAATTCAATGTTTGTTCTCATTGCTTCAAAGTTTTAAAAAATTTTTCAAGTGAATTCAGAACTTTTGAGGGGAATTCAATGCAATTCGAGATAATTCCGCAAAATTCAAGTAACGATTACATCTTCATTCAGCGGTAGGTAAGCCGTCGAAATAACTTGACTAATTTGGAAAGAATTAGGTATAGTGCTATGGTTTTAGTATTTTAGAATTTACGAGCCTTTCAATTACAAATAATTTAATGTGTATTATCGTAGCTCAAAATGTATTTAAAAATGGTTTGAATAATTTAAAAGTATTGAATGTATTTCTACAGAATTTGATAGAATCGTGTGTAATTCAAATAAAGGGTACATCTTCCTTCAGTCGTACCTACGCCGACTCTCTCACTTGACTAATTGGGAAATAATTAGGAAAAGTGCTATGATTTTATTAGTATTCAGAAAAATTCTGAAGAATTTATAGGATTTATGAGTCTTTCTACATATTCTGAACTGTTGATTGCGTATTTTCATAGTGTGACAAGTATTTAAAATTTTTTAAATTAATTCTAAAGTGTTGGAAGGTATTCCACAGAATTCGTGACAACTTTGCGAAATTCAAAAGACGAGTACACCTTCATTCTCTGGTAGCTAGGCCATCGTCTTATAATAAATATATATAATAATAAATAAATCTTAATAGGTTTAAAAGGGTTAAAAACTCTTTAAATTAATAAAAAAAAATTTTTTTAAGTGAGTTGTACAATATTCGTGACAATTCTTTGGAATTTAATTAACAAGTACATCTTCATTCACTGCTAGCTTAGCAGTCGACTAACTAGACTAATTGTGAAAGAATTAGAAACACGGCAATGATTGTAGCGAACTTCGGAGAATTCCGGAGAATTCGGAGGAATTAACAGTATTTACTATGTTGTGTATGAAAAGCCGGTGCCGATAAAAATTTTTTCGCTAGAGCTTAAACTGCTGGCAAAAATATTAAAAATTAAATTTTTTCCCATGTGTTTGATCTACTGTTTGATCCGTAATATCGGCCGTCTTGCTAGTTGCCGTCGCAGACAAAAAAAATAGAAAAGGTTAGCGGTAAAACTGAACTTATTTCTGTGATTGATCACAGAAGACGAATCAGAAAGATGCAGGGATAGGGCTTTGACCAACATTATTTCTGTAACTAGTCACAGGGTTGCCTTCCAGCAGCCACGAAGTGTCGGAAAGTGGTAGGGGTTTAACCATAATTAATTCTGTGTCCAGTCACAGGGCCACCATCCAGCCGCAACGAGCTGTTGGAAGGGGTGAATTTCGTAAATTCCTTGCACTTCGTTAATTCCCTGAATTCTGTTAATTTCTGGAATTCGGTGCATTCAGTGAATTCCTTGAATTTTATGTACGGATCGAAAACCGGTAAAAAAATTTCTCGTTACCGGTATTTTTTTTACCGGTACCGACAGTGTGAATTCCACGAATTCTTTGAATTTCGTGAATTCCAAGAAGTCTTGGAATTCCGTGAATTCCATTGATTCCTTGAATTCCATGAATTCCTTGAATTCCATGAATTTCGTGAATTCCATAAATTCCGTGGAATCCATAAATTCCATGTGTTCCGTGAATTCCATGTGTTCCGTGAATTCCATGAATTCCGTGGATTCCATGAATTCCATGTATTCCGTAAATTCCATGAATTCCGCGAATTCAGTGAATTTCGTCAACTCCGTTAATTCTATGAATTCCGTGAATTCTTTGAATTCCGTGAATTCTTTGAATTCCATGAACCCCTTGAGTTACTTGAGGTACCGACAATTCGTATTTAAAAGTCTTGAAATTCCTAATAATTCAATGTATTCAAAAGTGTTAAGGGTAATTCAATAATGTTGGGTAATTATTTCTACAGAACTAGAAGAAATTCTGCGAAATGCTAAGAATTCCGGAGGATTCTACAGATTTCAAACAACGCATGCATTTTAATTTAATCGTCGAGCAATGTTTTCTAATTTGGTTGCTACGAAAAAGATACTGTTTAATTTTCGAATCTCGTTTAAATGTGAAGTTGCACCAAAGAGTTAAAACCTCCTATAAAAATAAACGGAGGGGAAATTATACGTTCTGAACTTGTATTGTCACACACTCTTAGCGATGGTACATGGACTGTCGGCTATCTAACGCATTTTTTTGATTGGTTAATCTTTAATTGCTAATTACTCGGTAATTATGTATTGAGTCAAATTTTTTTATTGATCATTTTTTATTCAGTTTTTCACAAGGAATCAGAAAATATAAATATGTATTTTGAATACATGGATAACCTATACAGGGTGTCCCAGACTCAAGTTTCCGGACTTATATGGCCACATAAAAATAAAAGTAAATCTAAAATTCCTTCTCGAAAAATCAGTTGAAGTTGTAGTTTTTGAGTTATAAAATATTTAAACTAGTCTAATCAGGAGCGCCGTATAAACAGCCTTGTGTGCGTGAACGGGATTCCAACGTAGTGTTCTCCCGTCGCCAACCCCACTTCTGCGCTCGTTTCGATATAACTTCGTTGAAATCCCGTTCACGTTCAAGTGCTATGGACAAGAGTGTGTGCATAAACAAGTTCAGTTCGTATAATTTCTCCTTCGTTCGCTTTTCCAGTAGGTTGCGACTCTCTGGTGTAACTTCACACGTCAACGAGATACAAAAATTGAAAAAAATATTTTCCACAACCAACCAAATTCGACAACATTCTCATGAATTCTGTGAACTCCCTTGAATTTTGTAGAATTTTCGAGAACTCAGTGGAATTCTCCTGAATTCTAAAGAATTCTCTTGAATTCAGCAAATTTTTTCTTAAAATCAGCGAAATTCTCTCTAACTCTGTAGAATTCTTTTGATTTCAGCAGAATTATTTTGCATTCAGTGAAATTCTCCTGTATTCTGTATCATTCTTTTGAATTCTCTTTAATTATGTAAAATCCTCTTCAATTTAGTAGAATTCTCTTAGGTTTGACAGAATTCTCTTGAAATCAGCAAAATTGTCTTGAAATAAGTGAAATTCTCTTGAATTCAGTAGAATTTTCTTAAATTAGCGAAATTTTCTTGCAATCAGTAGCATCTTTTAAGTTCCGCAGAATTTTCTTTTCAAGAATATTCTGATAAATTCGAAAGAAAACAGGATAATTTGACTAAATTCAAGAGAATTCTGCCAAACCTAGGAGAATTCTACTAAATTTAAGAGAATTAAACCAAGTTTAAGGGAGTTTACATATTTTAAGAGAATTCTACTGAATTCAGGATGAATTCCACATTATTCAAGGGAATGCTGTTGATCTAAAGAGAATTATGCTGAACGTTAGAGAATTCTGCTGAATTGAAGAGAGTTCTGTCGAACTTGAAAGAATGCTACTGAATTGAAGAGAATTTTACATATTTCAAGATAATTCTACTGAATTCATGAGAATGATACAAAATTCAAGAGGATTTCACTGAATTCAAAAGAATACTGCTTAAATCAAAAGAATTCTACAGAGTTAGAGAGAATTTGGCTGATTTTGAGAAAATTCTTATGAATTCAAGAGAATTCTTCAGAATTCAGAAGAATTCCACTGAGTTCTCGAAAATTCAACAAAATTTAAGGGAGTTCACAGAGATCATGAGAATGTTATCGAATTTGGTTGGTTGTGGAAAATATTTTTTTCAATTTTTGTATCTCGTTGACGTGTGAAGTTACACCAGAGAGTCACAACCTACTGGAAAAGCGAACGGAGGAGAAATTATACGAACTGAATTTGTTTATGCACATACTCTTGTCGATGGCACATGGACTCTCGACATTTTAATGCTTGCTTCTGATCGGTTAATTTTTAATTGTTAATTACTAGGTAATTATTAACTTGAGAAAAATTTGTTTATAATTATTTTCGACGCAATTTTTTTGTTAGAATTCAAAAATACAAAAATATTTTTTGAGTATTGGGACACCCTGTATAACAAAAAAAAAAGGCAAAGGAAAAATCGCACGACTTTCGGTCGACGATATTTCAGGAGCCTTAAGTAGGCCTAAAATTATGCAAGGGAAATGAAAAAAAAAGAAATATTTTTGGTAAATTTGTTCAAATAATAATGGTTTAAAGAATTTTTTTAAATGTTCAAATATCATATTTGGGGAGCCCTAAATGAGCCCTAACGTATGCTAAAAAAATAAATATGTTTAATTCATTTTAGTAGGATTGTTTTAAGCAAACATTGTTTAAACGTTTCTGTTTCGTTGATTATTATATTCCCGGATCCCTAAATGAGCCCTGAATTATGGTATGAGTTGAAATTTCTGTAAAATCATTTTTAGTACGTTTTACAGCAATGTTCGGCCAGCTTATCGTTAAGCTAGCGCAAACACTATTTTTTTAAATATTGGAGCCCTAAATTTGGGACTACGGGCCCAAATTAGTCCTTAATGAGCCCAATATTATGCGAGTGGAAAGAATGGGTTTTATGATTTTCTTGACGTATTTTTTATAACGTTAAGGTGGCACAACCCCATATATAACAAAAATAAACAGCAAAGGAAAAATCGCACGACTTTCGGTCGACGATATTTCAGGAGCCTTAAATGAGCCTGAGATTATGCAAAAGAAATGAAAAAAAAGAAAATTTTTTGGTTGTTTCGTTTAAACAATAATGGTTTAAACATTTTTTATTATTTTCAAGTATCATATTCGGGGAGCCCTAAATGAGCCTTAACGTTGGGTAAGAAATTTGTTTAATTTATTTTTAGTAGGATTGTTTAAACATTTTTAAAAATTTTTGATTATCATATTCCTAGAGCCCTAAATGAGCCCTAAATTATTGTATCAGGTGAATTTTCTGTAAAATCATTTTTAGTATGTTTTACAGCAATTTTCGGTTATATTAACGTTAAACTAGCGCAAACACTATTTTTTACAAAAAATAATAGAGCCCTAAATTTGAAAATAGGGGCCTAAATTAGCCCTAAATTATGAATTAGGTTAAATCTCTATACCTTGATAGTATTGTGCCAACTTAATATACCTCAGATAACCTGCCATGCCTAGAAAACTTTGCAAACTATGTACGTTCATCGGCTCAGGAAACTCTAGAATTGCTTTGACTTTCTCTTTAGTTGGCTTAATCCTTTCTTCCGATATTTTGTAATCAAGATAATTTACACTCGAAATCAAAAATTTACATTTTTGCAAATTTATTGTTAAACCTGCTTTTACAAGAGCTACTAACACAAGGATCAATCTCTCTTTTATTTCTTGCCACGAATTCCCTGGTATTAAAATGTCGTATAAATAAAATAATGTCAATTGACTTCTTAGCGGTCTTAATACCCTGTACATTAGTTTGGAAAAGTAAAACTGTGCATTCATCAGCCTGAAGACCATGCGCGTATATTCTCCTGTTTCGTCGGGGGTGATGAATGCCGTTCTTTCTCTTGCCTCTGTACTTAGTGGTACCCGAATGTAGCCTTGTGCTAAATCTAGCGTAATGAACATCGAACTATCACCTATCATTGCTAGGTGATCATCGACACCCGGCAAAGTGTAATTTATTCGTATAGTTTGTTGATTTAACTTTCTATAATAGACGATAAGACGCGGATCGCCGTTTTTTCTTTTTATAAGTAATACAGGGCTAGCATAAGGCGACTCTGTTCTCAGTTACAAGATCTAACTTTCTGTAATCGCTCAAAATTTCTTTGATAGTTGATCGCCCAGAATTACTCGCTCTGTGAGGTTTACTCCACGGAGGAGAACTACCCTCTTTTTCTTTGATGTCCATTTCAATCAAAGGGGTACAACCTAGTTCCGCTAAATTTCTCGAAACTGCAACAGAATATTTATTAAGAATTCGCACCAGATCGTCTTTAATTTCTTTCGGCGGGTTACCTTCGTACAC
>CAKNXH010060553.1:65207-81520 GCA_932178445.1 Andricus quercusramuli | reverse complement strand
GGTAACAACGACACTTCTCATTGGAGGAGTGTGGTATCTTTTTTTACCGACACCATTTTGTCGCTCAAATTTACAATAGGAATATTTAATTCTTCGCTCTCACTTCCGATCACTTTTATAAAATAAATTGACCCGGTCGAATGCTTTCTGAATTAACAGAACGAAATTGTGACACTCTCACAATAACAGCTGGTAACTCCAATAAAAAGGCGTCTTCTCTCTTCCTTAACTGAAAGCTGTCTCCTTCCTTGAAGTAGTCGACCGTTGGGGCATCCGTGAATGATCTACCGACCATTACATCCACCTCTTAATAATCATCTGGTACAACGTAAATTGTAACATCGCGAACTGTCACTCCGTCAGCAGTCATATCAGCGGTTATGAGACCGGCTGACTCAACTTTGTAACTTGATGGTCCCCAACTCTTGAGAGCGACATTGGCTTTTTTAATTCGACATTTCACCGAACGCGCTTTCGAAATTTTAATAGTTCAGTCCGAACTTCCAGGGTCGATTTGACCAGATACAATGCCGTTGAGTGTGTCCCTTTGCGTAAACTTCCTGCAAGTTTTTTCTTTCTTAGGTTCCGGGCAATTTCTAAAAAAATGTCCGTACAGTCGACTGTCTCGAATTCGGATTGTTATATTTAGTCGTATCCGGTTTAATTGGTTTATCCATTCTAACCCGCTCTACGCGTTGAGTGTTAAGCCGCTCGAAAGAAACAATAGCATGCAATAGTTCGTCGGCATTATCGTGAGTGCGTGCAGCCATTGCTCTACATGTGTTTCTGGACCGAAGTCCCACTAACACCTGCTTTTTAGTGTCGCGCAAATCCACACGCAACTCCACACATAACTTTGCTTTCGCGTAAAAGTAAGTAGTTATTAGCTTACTCTTCTCCTGAACTTTTTGTGTCATCTTTTTCCACTTAGACGACTTGCTCTCTGCAAAGACATACGAACCCCAAAAGGCTGCTTTAAATTCCTTCCAGCCTATAATTTCTCGTGCTCTGAGGTGGCACCAGTTACGAGCGCCTTGTTTTAGATGTATTTGAGCGGACTCGAGAGCGAAGCTGTCCGGCCAGTGGTGGAGTTTTTTCATGCTATCAAATGTTTCGATCCACTCTTTTGCTCGAGACGATTCCAATTCGAACTTGAAATCTTGTATGCTCTTGCTGAGATCGTGCATTATGTGATAATTTTGTACTGCATCATAGCCGTTTAAGACTCTAAGTCCTGATGAACCAGCCGCGTGACTCGGTTTCACGGAAAGATTTTCCACTAATTGAAATAGTCTCGCTTCACGCCGTTGACTCTCTTGCATCATTGTCCAAAGCATCTATTCCATTGACAAATTTGATGGGGGTAGCTGCTGTCTCAGTGGATTGATGGCGGGTGGTGGGGTATCGCTAGATCCGTTGAAGTCACGTCGAGCGTTGAGTGTTAAAGTAGGCTGAGATTGGTTGCCTTTTCCACCAGTTACATCGTTAGGTGCCCTTACTCGTAAGTTACCAGGCCGAGGTAATTCCCCTCCTGCTGCAACAGCCGCAGTCCATCCCCCTCTTCCTCTTCCGATTCTTGATTATCTTCTTTTCGGATTTCTAACAATTGGGGGAGGTTCAGGCAGCATTAGGCTACTTTGGTGTTGCTGCGCAAATGCCTCGAACTGTTCAGCCTTAAGGAGATTTATCAGCATTATAACTCGGTATTCCAGTTTCCGGCCGCACGGTTGAATATTTTTGTTCGATATTGTGCATACCTCATCTAAATATTGGTCTGTTTTGCTGTGAAGTTTTTTGAAAAAATGTTCATATTTGACGTTATAAACAAAAAGAAAAGAACAATAGAAAAAAATTCAGTGACGTTCAGTATTAGCTGAGTGTGTATTTTCGAGACCTGGGCAATCGACCCCCGTCAAATTTCCGAGACAGACTTCCCGGAGCGCGATCGGAGACTCCGAAGCGCGTCGAATTACCCGAAACGAATCACCCCTTCCTTGTTATGAGATGTAGGCTGGTTCAAAAAACTGAAATTCATTCATATAATTTCAAGAAAGTGAAAAAAAGATTCCTGAAAATCGGTTAATATTTGCAGTAATAATAGAAATGTTGAAGTGCACACGATAGTCGGCCAAGGTACACCGCACTATGGGAGGAAACGCATTTTTTTCGTTCAGAAGGTCTACAGCCTTCAATTTTGCCCGTAACCGCAATTTTTTTTTTCAATTGAAGATTTTACTATTTTCAATAGTAAAAATGAAAAAGTAAAAAAAAAATTTCACCAAATTCAATTATTTTTTGAATAAAAACTGGGGTAAATATTATTGAAACTGCTTAAAATTTATAATACGCACGCAATGTACCCTAGCAATGCCTACAAAATGAAAAAAAAGCAATCAAAACTGCCTATTGTTTAATAATAATTAATTGCAAATTGAGACCGCTCAATAACACGTTTTTTTTTAGTTTCGGCAAAGGAAAGTATCGAGGAAACTTCTGAGTTGAAAGTACTTCCAGTGAGACATTTCTTCCTCACTATTAAAGTAAGATTTCTGAAATTTTTTAGATCGTTTCATTAGAAATTGACGGAAATGTCCATTATGTAATAACGCACGCGACGCTTTAGTTTAGACTAAATTTTTCTCTGTCCAGTTATACAAGACTTCAGCAGTCAAAATCGGATCTTTAGATGACCCTTGTAGGTTAGCACGTACTGCGAGTCTTTTTCAATTTCCCCCAATACCATCTCAAGGGCCTTTTCTTTAGGAACTTTAGTTCCCTCTGCTGAATTAACTCTCATGTTGAGAAAATATTCAACATCAATAGTATGTGATGTTTCCCCGAAAAACTGTGAGGCAAAGAAGAACGAGAAGTGCACATACAGTGTAATAAGCAAGTTACTTGACTTAATTTTTTATGTGAGAGGCAAGGGGACTCACACTAAAAAATTACCCCGAATTATAAATTTAATTTAATTTTAAATTTCGTTGAAGCCAAAAATAACAGTTTTACGAACAAATTATAAAAAGTACAATTAATAAGTCCGCAATAGACGGTACGTCGTGATCGTCGCGCCTAGCTGCACTGCGACGCAGAAACCGCGCGCAAGAAGTGTTATATATCTCCACCAATTTCTTTCGCCCCACTTTCGACCATGACTCATTTGAATGGGAGAAAGTCAAGCTTTCTTCTAAACATAATTTTGGAAAAAAGATTAACGGCCGCACTTGCAAAAGTCAAAAATATGTTTAGAAATAAAAAATGAAGCTTAAATAATTTTTTTTTAAATCATTGCATTCAGCGTAAAGCTGATAAAAAAACGTTTCTAAAACCTCCATAAAAAGGTTAATTTGGATAACTTTTTTAGAAGTTATGGTTAATTGAGTATCAGCTTGCGCGGTAAAAGGTTGAAAATTCGAGCACCTGTATGCTGACAACCCGCCGTACTAGAGACGTTCTCTTAGGGGAATTGCAAGAGGTTCACTAGGACAATAATTTCGCGGACTTTCAAGGAAATCAGAGTATTGTTATTAATTTGGCATATTCATTTAATCGGTTACCTAAGGCCAAAATTCACATTCATCCTGCAATTTATATCCATATGCTTTGACAAAAAAATTGGCAAAAGCCGAGTTTTCTAACGGAAATATGCAAAAAATTTTAATTTCTTCATTACCATTGCTTATAAAATGAACAAATAGAATGACATATGTATCATTTCCCAGAATATCTTAATTATCTTAAATGATTCAGAGGAGTCCAAGTTTGATAAAATCGCTCATTTAGAGATGTAAATAAGAAGTGAACCTCAACAAATAACTTCGAGTAAACATATAATAAAGAAACAAATGATAATGCAACAATTTCTGACTAAGGCGCTCTTGGAAATTTAGCGCTCTTCAATTAAAGAAAAACATAATTGCGGATTGGGACAAAATTGAAGGCTGACCTTTCGAACGAAAAAAATGTGTTTCCTCCCATAGTGCGGTGTATCTTGGCATACTATCGTGTGCACTTCAACATTTCTATTATTACTGCAGATATTAACCGATTTTCATGATTCTTTTTTTCACTTTCTTGAAATTATTTGGATAAACCATTTCTGCTAATTCTAAATTCTAAATTCTGTTCGCGAAGGCTTTATGGCGCGTATGCACACTCTGTGGTGCCAGAAACACCCAGAGCTTCAGCACATTTCGCATCAGTCTTTGCGAAATCAAGCCGACAACCTCCGGAAAAATGGATATGTACGCGGAGTGCTTCCCCAACCACTGCTTGATCAAGCTGCAGACGTAGATGAAGAAGCGACATTAAGACCAACCGCAGAAAGCAGGCACCTTCTGAGAGATGATCGCAATTTCAGTACAAGGGGGAACATCAACATGCAAGTTCCTGCAAGGCTAAAACCGACGATGGATCAAAAGACCAAAAGACGCTTGCATCAACTGAACAAGAAAATTGGATGGGCAAGACAGAATGCGTCCCGCGTTCAAAATGTGATTGACTACATAACATCTGGTAGACAATTTGCGGAAAGGGTTCGAAAGTTCACCTAAGAACTAAGGATCTTGAATCACACACACATACGGCTGTTATCTGACGCAAGGAGGAGAATACAGAAGAGGGAGAGATGGATCAGGGAGAATCAACAGTTTCTCGCTGACCCATCACGCCTCTTCAGCAATCTCCTGTTTCTGTGAAAAATCCACCCAAGCCCAAGGAGGTAGAGACTTCTTGGAGAGAGGCGTACAAGATCCCGAAAATACTAGAGTTGAAAGAAGATACTGAAAATATCATCCGCTTTAAGGAGTTTTACGAGAATCTCATAAAATCTGAGGAGAAATGTCCATCAGTCACTGCCGAAGAGGTGAAAAAAGCACTTAGAGGCACGAAGAACTTTTCCGCTGCTGGACCAGATTGTATCAAGAACTTCTAGTGGAAGAAGTTTACTTTTATACACCAACATTTGGCCCGCATATTCGCCTTATATTTAAAGTCGGAGACGCCCATTCCGCAGTGGCTGGTGTTAGAACGTACTATACTTCTGTCGAAAAAAGGCAATTTGTCCAACCCAGAGAATTACAGGCCAATAACTTGTTTGAACACACTGTATAAGATTTTTACAGCTGTACTAAACAACAGGATTGTTCGACGAATTGAGCCTGTATGGCGAGCCATGTACGAACAACGTGGCTCGAAAAAAGGTGTAGCAGGCTGTCGAGAGATCCTGCTAATTGACAGGAGTGTCTGTAAAGACGCTGCAGCCCATCAACGCGTCCTGTCAATGGCCTGTATTGACTACCGGAAAGCTTTCGATTCAACCTCTCATAGACTTATCATCTGTCTGTTGGAAAGCTTGAAGGTACATCCACATATAGTGAGATGCATAGAGCCTCTTTCGAAAACTAGATTTACTATCTCATCTAGAAATGATCGCCTTGCAACGAACAACGTCACCTTCCAGAGGGGCGTCTTTCAAGGTGATACCATGAGCCCTTTGCTTTTTTGCATCACACTTCTGTCTATCTCTCGCCCTACGAAATTCTCCTGGATACCTCTGTGGCGTTCCCAAGGGCTCTCAGCTTGTGGATATAAGTGTTATTAGACATCTTAATACTGGAGATACCTATACATACCTGGGGGTGTCTCAAAGCCGCATTTAGGACGTAACATCAGTGAAGGAGTCTCTCTGAAGCAGATACAAGCATCTTCTTCGACAGATTTGGTCTTCCAATCTGCCGGCGTTAAACAAGGTATCTGCGACTAACATGCTTGCCGTCCCGGTTCTACTCTACTCGTTTGGGTTGTTTCAATGGACGAAGAACGAGCTTAAGGCCCTTGATGTCACCACACGTAAGATCATGCATATTCATAAAAGCTTGCATATCAATTCGTCAGTTCCGCGATTATGCATTTCACGCCTTCAAGCTGGACGCGGACTTCTGAATCTCCAGTGTCTTCATAACTGAATTGTTCTAAGTACAGCTAACGTCGTTACTAATGGCAGAGATCCTCTCCTAAAGATGGTCTGGAATCACGAGATGATTGGCGAAGGAGCGTTCCTTTACAAAGCCGCGGAGCAAGCGGCCGAGACCCTTGGCCTGAATTTTAACATCAGAAGTGAGGAAAGTGCATTACTCCATCTAGATGCTTCACGTCTAAAAGCCGAAGTAAAGAAATCAGATGTTGGAAAATTTCACCAACAGCTATTCGACAAGCATATGAACGGAAACTTTCACAGAAATGTAGAAAAACAGACCTTGTCGAAGGAGCAAACTTTTGCTTTCCTCAAATCATCAGGGTTCAATTCAGGTACAGAGGGCTTCATTTTCGCATGCCAGGACGGTGTAATCTCCACCTTAGCATACCGCGCCCGCATTTTATGTCAAGAAGTTCCCAGTGATAGGTGCAGAGCGTGTCATGCACGCGCTGTGTACCTAGAACACATACAATATGGGGTGTTCGACCCACGCAGGAACAACGTATATCTATAGACATAATGCGACCCTGCCCTGCCGAACGCTCCAAGGGATATAGAGCCAATTGTCCGAAACGAGAAGTGCCAGATTTTCTGGAACTACGATTTTCGGGCAGCAGTCTCCGTTGCGCACTCGAGGCCTGATATTGTTCTTCAAGACTTCGAGAAATGAAGGATATTCGTGATCGAATTCTCGGCTCCGTCCGAATACAACATCACTGCAAAGGAGAAAGAAAAAGAGGAGAGGTATCAAGACCTTAAAAGAGAGCTGCAACGACTGTACCCAAAATATTCGGTGCGAGTAATTGTCCTTGTGATTGGTGCTCCCGGAGGTGCTGTCACTGGTTCGAAACCTTAAAGCCATACCCGCGTGCTAAAAATATGCCAAGGCACTTGCTAGATGGATGCAGAAAGCCGTCATCCTTGAGTCGCTTCGTCTCCTCAAGATGGTTGTGAGACGCGGCCATAGGTGTAATTTACCGTGGTTCTACTGTGGGCTATTGACATTTTTTTAGATAGCAGTTGCTCTTAGTAGGACCCCGCGGTGGTTGTTTAACTATTGTTTTTAAATATATATATATATATATATATATATATATATATATATTGTAACTTATGAGTCACAAGGGTCGCTTGAGTATAGGCAGAGAAGACAGCTCCTGGGCGATGCAAGTAGAGAATTGCATCACACAGGAGAATCTTCAAAGCTCATGCTCGAGAACTCCCACTCGAGCGATGTTACGTAAGCGAGAGAGGGTGAAGTGGAGCAGCTAGGATAAAAAGCGTCCCTCGGCAGAAAAATGCCATTCTGAATCTTGTGCCCCATATAGCCAAGATCTCAGGGTGAAAACTCGTTTGTAAACTCGTGACGCCGAGGTTATACCGGAGCCCAAGGTCCACATAATCGAATTTAATAATTAAACAGACTAAAAATTACAAGTCCAATGACTGACAATCAGAAAGAAGAGTTACACTGTTCTTTCATGGGTTGAAAACCTTGGAAAGGTAAATTTTAGTACAAACTAAATATTTCGCTTCAAAGGCCTACTTAGAGATCGAGGATCATAAATTCCTCAAGAGCCTAAAAGCATTTGTCGAGAAGTTAAAATTGTCTTCTCTATCTTAACTTTCTCTCTCTCGCTAGCGACCTACCTGAGGCTGGAATGTTCGGTAACTCAGGTGGTAGGACTCGAGCGTGCCTTACCGGCCCTTGTAGGGATTAACAGCGCATCTGATTGACAGGCTATAAGCTAGTAAGCTACCCTTAATTGATTTTTCTTTATATATCTAATTCTTGATTTTTTAATGTTTTGACTTGTATCTCTAAATTTATCAGAAAATCTTACACACAGGTGCCTTTCCTCTATCAGCCGATGCATCAAAGAGATCTCTGTCAAAAGAGTAATAATTCAATCTCCTTGAGAGGCGTACTCTTTGATGGACTCGAATATCTCATAAAGGAAAGGATGACTTTATAATTGGCATTCTTTTATCGAGCATAAAATATAAACTTGCATATGCATTAGAATGAAAAGATTCTACTTTAGTTTTACTGTAGAGACAGAAAGACACAGAGACTGCCGAAGTGCAGCATTCCGCGTACCAATCTCACTCTTATAATAATTTCTTTTAAATTATTATTTAATTTGACCGATTTTCTTGCTTTGTATTCACATTTTATTTTATAACATGCACATTTGTACAATTCTTATAGATTAGCATACGACATGGCCTTTGCCCATGTATAGGGACCTATGATGTACCATATAGCATAGTGCAGGCTCTTTTTCATTTTTGCATGAGAGGTATAATTTAGAACTTGAAAAATGGTAAGGCTGCTGGTGTAGATAATTATCTACACCAGCAGCCTCACCAACAGCTCCACAAAAAAAATCGAAAAAATTACCCCTGGAGTCTGAATATGTCTATCATATGTTTTCGGGGTCGCTGAATCCAAATTTGGGGTCCATTCAACCCCATCACGTCAGGATTTTACATAACCTTAAGAAATAGGCTCAAACCCCCAATAAATCCTCTATCCATTGACCACTCAATATCGCAATAACACCATAACCCCATAACCCCTCAAACTCATAAGCCCTTAACGCCATGACTTGAAAATCCCGTAAACTCCAAACCCCAAGCCCGGTAAAAAAGAGGCGTATGCGCGTTGAAGTCGTGGAACACAGTATGTTCGAGCCATGCATGTTTCTTGAGCCTTAAGCCCACATTCTGCAATAACCCCATAACTCCGAAACCCCATAACCCGATGAGAATAGCCTTATGTACAAGGCAGCCGGACCTTACCACCTTACCACCTTATTCATAGTACGAAAAACTGTATGCTACTTAAGAGCGCATATTATAAACTTGAAATAAGCTGCTGTTTTAAACTGACCCAGTGAAATTTTTACAGTTTGAATCAGTATTCTGAATTATCACTGGTGAACCAGTGGTTTTTTTACTTTGACAGGACGAACCAGTAGGTGATAAAACTATGACAGCGTTACTGATTCTACCAGTGACCACAAATGATAGATTGAACAAGTGATATAGCGCTCCACGCGGGCAAGACATGAACCTCCAGTAGTGTGGTACGTGCGCGTTGCCGGTCAGGTCTTGGCATTTCTCGCGTGAAAACGAACCTTAATGGTTACTAGTGTTTGTTTTATAAATATTTGGTGCCTGGCTGCAATGAACGGTGGATAAAATATCTTTCGCTTGATAGAGGGAGGTCCCTGGCCACTTCGGTTTGACTTTGATCGACGCGACACGCTGACGTAAGGACGGGCCTTCCCACAATTAGACGCAATATATTATATCATATTATATTGCAGCGCGGCCCATGTTCATTTCTGTGGCAGTAAAGTGCGGTTTTTCATATATGATTTTGCAAAGACTAGCACAAAAGTAATAAATAACGATACGTTTCATGCCTAAACAGCTGACGGACGACAAGGCGTACGGCCAGATGACTACTGGTACTGAGAAACCAGTGAACCTCACTTATTAAACCAGTGCTGGAACTCTACTGAATGAACCCGTGAATTCTCACTGATTGTCAGTGACACATTTCTGGCTATTTCAACCAGTGAGATTTCACTCGAAGTCAGTGAGGTGTCACTGGTTCATGTAGAGAGTGTGTAGTGCGAGTGTAGTGAATATTCCTTTTTTCCCCAAAGAAGTACAGATTGTATGAAAGGCATAGTAAACGCGGGACATGCGGGACGTTACTCCAATTTTCCGGGATACTGCGGGACAAATTTCAATGCGGGACAGAAGGTTCTAATGCGGGACTGTGTCGGCCAATGTGGGACGGTTGGCTACCTTGCTTATGTACGAACTCTTATGAGTCAAATCTTCGGACATCATTGCTGTACTAATTATTCGTGTTTTTGTAATCCAGGGCACCTCCACGTGGTTGACGGTGGGGAACGGAGTTATTCCGTGATCCGGCAGAGACGAAAGTCTCGTTCTGACCAGGTGATGAGTTTTCGAAGTTATGGGTTTATTGAAGAATGCGAGTTTAAGGCTTAAGAAACATGCATGGCTCGAACCTCCTGTGTTCCATGGCTTCAACCAATTCAACGCGCATATATCTCTTTTTCACTGGGTTCTGGGGTTTTGGGTTTATGGAATTTTGAGGTTATGGGGTTGAAGAGATATGAGTTTAAGGGGCTTTTGAAATTGAGAGGTCAATGGATAGTGGATTTATAAGGTTTTTGGGCCTATTTTTTCAGGTTATGGAAAATCCTGACGTAATGGGGTTAAATGGATCCCAAATTTGGATTCAGCGACCCCGAAAACATATGATGGACATAGTCAGGTGCCAGGGGTAATTTTCTCAATTCTTTTTGTGGAGCTGTGTAATATTATCGCTGAAATGCTTAAATACGGTGGCGAAGTACATACCTCAAAGGTTGTGCGAATTTATAAATTTATTTTTTGAAATGGGAGAAGTATGAGACGATTGAAGAAAAGCGATGAGCGTACCAATATACAAAAGGAAGGGAGATAAAAGCAACTGCAATAATTGCAGAGGTATCAGCTTATTAAGTACCGTAAGTATTTGTATTTGTATTTATTTATGAAAAGTTCCTAGGGCTAAATAGCCCTATAAGGAACAGGTGATACATATTATAATTAGAATGTGACGGCGATCGATTTGACGATTGAAATCAAAAATAGGTATTAACATAGGTAATGAACTAAACTATCATACCGTAGTCAAAGAAACACTTTGTGTTTGACGTAGGAACTGATTCTTTATTCCTGTTAAGCTGTTGGAGGACTCTAAAGGTTTTCCTTGAGATATCCGCAACGTGTTCATTCCATGTAAGAGATCGATTAAGAATATAGCCTAAATCTTTCACAGAATCCACAAAGGGAAAGAGACGCCCATCGATGAAGAGAGTAGGCAAGGTTGCAATTGTTGCAAATGAAGGAGAGGAAGAAGGCATCACCAAATCAATATCCTCCTGTACCTTTTGAAGTAAGCTCTTAAGAGTGGCAATAGGCCCGGAGTACAAAGCTTGAAGTCATCGGCATATTTGTGATAGTTCCAGTGTCGAAGTTCACTACCAAGTTCAGATGTATAAATATTAAATAGAGTAGGTGCAAGCATGGAACCTTGAGGGACACCACTCTTAACCTCCCCACAGTCAGAATGCTCGCCATTGCTGATTTGTACTCTTTCAGAGCAATTACTAAGATAAGATTCAAACCACTTCACAGCCATATTTGTGAGGTGAAGTGATTTGAGTCCAGTCAATACTAAATTATGGTTAACTGTATCAAACGCCTTAGAAAAGTCAAAAAGGACAACAACCGTTATTTCCCTTCTATCAATTGCCAGTTTAAGGTCAGAAGTTACTTTAAGTGTAGCTGTAAGAGTACTATTCCTGGCACGAAACCCACATTGCATTGGGTCCTTTAAATTGTTAGTTTCAATATGTGCAGTAAGTTGCTGATGGACAATGTGTTCGAAAGGTTTAGACAAGGCACAGAGGATGGATATCGGCGGAAATGTTTGGGAGAGGTAGCGTTAGAAATTTTCGGAACAGGGCGAATAATCGCCTCTTTCCAAGTATCAGGAAATATTCCCACCTGCAGAAATGCGTTATAGATATGCAAGAGAATAGGAAAAATGACTGGTAAAGCTATGCGAATCAACTTAATTGAAAAACCATCAGAACCTTGAGCACTTGATTTTACCTCTAAGAGTTTTTTAATTAGGGTTTCTTGCGATATGTCAGAAAAGAATAATTTAGTATCATCAAAGGTAGAGGGAACTGCGAAAGAGGAAGAAGTGTTGTTTGCAAGGAGTGTGGGTTTTGTAATGAAAGCTATTAAAAGATCTGCGGGTGAAAAATTGTGGTCAGAAGCCTAGTGTTTTGGAGAAATAAGTCCAAGTCGTCTTAAGAGAAACCAGATGTTTTCATTTTTATTCCTGTTTTGAATAGAATTGTTATTATATTGATTGTATGATTCCCTGATTTTGGTTTAAACTAACTTTCTCAGTTTACGAAATTCGGCTTGAATAATACTATTTTTTGTTCTTTTAGCCAATCTACGTTTTTTCTCTCTTTCTTTCATCAAGTCTTTGATATAAGATTTAATCCAAGGAGTGGACTTCTTTTTTGCTTCAAGGGTATGAAGAGGCGCAAATTTGTCAAAAGCTGAATTTAAAAATTTTGATAGATAAATAAACTTTCTATTTATATCCTTTTCAATAAAAATTCTTTTCCAATCAAAAGTGGAGAGATGCACGAGAAATTCGGCTTAATTTAGATTTTTAAGATTGCATATAGACAGAGGAGATAAACCAGTGGAAGGATCAAAGGAGAACTGATATTGAATGCTGACAAGGTTGTGGTTTGAGAGGAATGAGATTGAGTGTTGAGTAGAAGAAAATACCTTGTCTAGATCGTCAACAATCATCATGTCAATCCATGTACTAGAATGTTCGGTGTGCACAGTGGGCTGAGAGACCACCAAACGTGGCCAAAAGTCAACTTAACGGTTATTAATGGAAGAATTATTTTTCATAATATAGATGAGTTGAAGAAACTTTTCACCAAATTTTATGATATTTTACCTAGTCCTCTTAATTCTAGAGCGTTATGAATTGAAGAAATGTTTCTTTTCTTTTGTTACTGTTTTTTGAAGAAAATCGTTGAAAAACTCGTTGATAATGTTACGAACCAAAATGTTACAATTATTGCTGCACATTTGAGTGGTCATAAATAATTACGTTATAGAAAAGAAATCCAAATTTTAGCTCGGTTTTGAATCCACTCACTTTGTACTCATGCATTTAAGGAATTCACATCAATAGACAATTTTTGAATCAAAAGTTCCCTGACGTTACACCTGGTATCTGAAGTTCTATAGTGCTTTTAGGTTCACTTAAATGATTACTATCAGGTTATTCTCCACAGTCTGCCACCATTGAAATTTGACGAAGATATTAGTGAATGAAGTTGACCACCGAAAGTGGCCGAAAGAGGTTTTTGAGGTCGCTGATTTCGAATTTGACGTCAAAATTAATAAATTTAAAATGGCGGATCCAATATGGCGCTTAAAATGTCTACATTTTTACTTATTCATATGAAACTTGGTGGAAGGAGCTTCCTAAGGTCACTGATTTCGAATTTGAAATCAAAATTCATACATCCAAAATGGCGGATCCAATATGGCGCCTGAAATTTCTAAAATTTTACATATTCATATGAAACTGGGTATGAGAGGTTTCTGAGGTCGCTGATTTCGAATTTGACGTCAAAATTCATAAATTGAAAATGGTGGGTCCAATATGGCGCCTGAAATTTCTAAATTTTTCCTTATTCATATGAAACTTGGTGTAAGGAGGTTTCTAAGGTCACTGATTTCGAATTTGAAATCAAAATTCATAATCCGAAATGGCGGATCCAATATGGCACCTGAAATTTCTAAAATTTTACATATTCATATGAAACTGGGTATGAGGGTGTTTCTGAGGTCGCTGATTTCGAATTTGACGTTAAAATTAATAAATTAAAAATGGTTGTCCAATATGGTGCCTGACATTTCTAAATTTTTACTTATACGAACTCGAATTAACCGACGAAGAAGAATTGACGTGGACGGAGATATTTATTGAGAGGAAAGAGGACTCATTTCAAAGTTTGATAAAAATATGTAAAAATACAAATACAAATCAAAAAAAAATTCGAAATTTCAGGTGCCATATTGGATCCGCCATTTTGAATTAAAAAATTTTGACGACAAATTCGAAATCAGCGACCTCAGAAACCTCCTCATACCCAGTTTGATATGAATATGTAAAATTTTAGAAATTTCAGGCGCCATATTGGATCCGCCATTTTATGTTTATGAATTTTGATGTCAAATTCGAAATCAGTGACCTCAAAAATCTCCTTACACCATGTTTCATATAAAAAAGTAAAAATTTAGAAATTTCAGGCGCCATATTGGATCCGCCATTTTGAATTTATTAATTTTAACGTCAAATTCGAAATCAGCGACCTCAAGAACCCCCTTATAACAAGTTTCATATAAATCCAAAAAAAATTTGACTTTTGGTCACTTTCGGTGTTCTCCCAGCCCACTGTGGTGTGGTGCGTAGTATTATGTGGAACTATAGATAATCCGGGGGCGAACACTACTGATTTTAAATAGTTAGTTGAATTGTTGTTGGCATTAAGATTTGTGTTTAAGTCACCAGTAAGTACAATGTTATTATAATTTGGTATGAGGTCAAAAATATTAGTCTCAAGTTCCCTACAGTAGGATGCATTAGGATATGATATACCATTAGGATTAGCATTAGGATGATAGGTCCTCCTCTGGAAATCACTTCGTTGCACTCTGGACACGCACTCATTTCTCTAAGTGATCTATGACAGTTATTGATAAATCACAAACAACAAGAAACCAGCAGTTTAAAGAAAACCAACTTGCTGAGACGCACCCAAAACACACAAAGGCACTACTTGCAAAATTTATTTTAAAAAGAGCAAGAAAAACACTCGAAAATACAATACTCCGGAGAGCGGCAAATCGACACGTCCGCTCCGACCACCTTTACCAATACGTATGAAAATAACAGAAGAAAAAATATGGGAAGTCCAAAGTGTATTTATGCGAGGAAGATCATGTACGGATCAAATATTTAGCTTAAGACAGATCACAGAAAAAAATTTGAGGGTAGGAAAGAAAGTTTTTTGTGCGTTTGTTGACCTAGAAAAAGCATTGGTAAGGTGGAAACTTTGGGAAACCCTAAAAGAGTATGGAGTCAATAGATGACTTCTACAAGCAATACAAACAATATATGCTGCTAGCAAAGTGAGTGTAAGGGTTAATGGGAAACTAAGTGACTGGTTCGATATCATGCAGGGTGTTAGACGAGGATGCGTTATGTCCTCGTGGCAATTTATTGTATTCATGGACACGTGCCTAAGAATGGCCCTCTTCGACGAAGACGGTGTAGATCTCGGAGCAGTAAGGGTACGTGTGTTAGCGTTCGCAGATAATAAGGTTGTCATGGCAGGATCAATCGATGACTTGCAAAGAATTTTGAACAAACTGAATACAAGCATTAGGAACATGGGCCTCAAAATTAACGTAAATAAAAAAAAATTATGGCGTTTGAAGGAAAAGGTGAGAAAACAATGTGCAACATTGTCCTAAATGATGAGAGAATAGAATAAGTTGATAAGTACGTATATCTGGGTAGCCTATTTACTAGTAACGGAAAGATAGATGGCGAGACATGGATCTGTCAAGAAAAAGATAAGAGTAAAATTACATCTTGGTGACGTTTTCATAATTGAAGTCGAGAAAATGTAACCAAGATAGTGTAAGGTGGTCGTGTACATCAGCAGTCTCTTAATCTTCTGAAAAGATGATCTGGAAATCGCTGATGCTTGTTTTGACTCTCTTGTAATACGCCCTACTTTATGTCATCGATTACCTTGGAGATTTTTTATGTGATAGATGTCGTAAAATCTTATCCTTCGTAAGTGGATCAACCTGGTCAGCAATGTCTCAATGTGCAGAAAAGAAGATTGAGAAATTGAGGACGTTTAATAAACTCTTCTTCATATTAAAAAAAAATCCAACTCAGTTTTGTTGTCCAGATTGCACCATGGCATGCTGGGATTCGTTTGAATTATATTTTAAAAATGCAGACTATTGTAAGGCTACGTTGCAATTTTTGGAGTGCAGCCCAGCCTCTTACTTTTGATTCAACAAGCAACTTTGTCAAACATGAATACTGTATTGTCAGCATTCCATTTTTTTAAACAAAATTTCTTTTATTTTCATTTTTGGAGTGCACAACAAATTTTGAAATGTGACTAACTGAATTGCAACATTCTCCCAGCATGATGAAAGATTGAATTCTTAGGTTAATGTATTATTTTGATCATCTGGCCGATGTAGTCTTTTGAAATTTATGTCGTTTAGCTGAGTCTGCATTCTTTCATTCTCAAATTCAGTAATGGGTTGTGAAATGCTACTTAGCTTATTATCTAAAATTATATTTGTTACCCATGAGGCTCTATATTTTAGTATTCTTTAGTTAATAAACTGCCTAATTTATATTTTATAGAGCGTCGTATGTAATTTTCAATCATAAATTATGAGAGTGTAAAATGGGGAAGATTTATTTTGTCTTGTTATATTTATTCATTTATTCTTTGGTATGTTTCTTGTTTTTTTTTTGCATTTTTAAAAAAGCTGTCGGTCTTTTTTTAAATCGCTATAAGTTTTCAACCTCATAAATTTTTTCTTAGTTCTCAGACACTGCATCACTACTGCCAACACCTTAGTGCTC
>CAKNXH010060553.1:34211-59897 GCA_932178445.1 Andricus quercusramuli | reverse complement strand
CACACACACACACACACACACACACACACACACACACACACACACACGCACACACACACGCACACATGCACACACACATCCACACACACACACGCACACACACATATTCGTACGTATAGGCAAACAAATTTATATATAAGTTTTGATGTAATAAATATACAATACAATTCGAATTCTAAATTCAGAGCTCGTGTTTGCTCAGGCGCGCAGACCTGATGTTCAGGAGGCTCTTCCTCTGATCGATCATACTTGTTGTTACTGTCAACCGATCACATGATGTCACAAAACTTGGCAAACTAAATCAAAACAATTGTATTTACAGTTAAAAGGATGTTCCCTGATCCGGCAGAGGAAAACTGGCTCTTGCTGGAAAAATGGATGGATGAATGTATGATTGAATACTGGCAAACAATTATACCAAGACTGACACAAAACGAGCTTGACATCACTAAAGACAAAGATGCGAACGACAAAGAAGAGACAAACGAAACGAAGACAGAGGTGCGCAACGAAGATGATACCGCCATCGATGATGAGGATGGTGAGAATGATGAGAACGAAGGAAAATGTGAGAACAGTAACAAAGGTACGCAAACAGAGAATGGTGCGAGAGGTTTAGTACAAGGAAAAAGGCAAGATAAAAATCCTCGTAGCTCTTGGTGATGTCCAGCAGACACTAAAGGCCAGTAAGCCGTCTCCAAAACTAATTTCAGTTCTACCTGTCAATTTAGCAAATAAATAAAAATGGTAAAATCTTACGAAAACAAGACCATTTAAAATCGATAAAAGTAATACTGACCAGCAAAATATTATCTTAGTTCTAGAACAGATCAACAAACAAGATATACAAATAGACGAGCTAAAACGTCTGATGAATCAACTCACCGGCATTGTTGAGACAAGTGCCACTTCATACAGCAACAACATCACGATCCTTGTGCACGAGTTAAAGATCGCAAATGGGCACAAGGTGAAGATAGATAAGCACATGAATGATATGAAATGTCAGGTTGATGCACTGGGCAAGCAGGTACATCGGCTGCAGGCTGACATGCAGTATCTCTGTGGCGATGAGGCCAATGAACAAGGACAAGGAGCGGGTGAGGAAGTAAAAAGGGCTGTTGCAGGTGCGTTTGATAGAGAAGCGGCGAACTTAATTACGACAGCTCAAAGTTCATGAGAAAAAGTGAGCAACAAATTGTTGAATGTTGAAAATTCTGACGAAGGGGTTCCACCTGAGAAAAGCGTAGAGTTTAGCGATGAGGCAATTAGAAAAATAATGCAGTCGGAGGTATTGAAGGCGACCGAGAAAAGTAGTCAAATAAAGCAGCGACTATAGACGATATGAAAATACTCTAAAATTAGATATTTTAAATAAAGGTGCGAATAACTTTAAGCGAGATTATAAACTTGATAATAACATTAAGTATGGACTTTTTCTTGACTATTTTTCATCGGAACTAAGGGCAAGTAATCTACAACACGTTATAAATGAAAAGACCGACTTTACTCTGATAGATATAAAAACACTAGACGAGCAAGAATTTAAGGTGAGAGATATACTTATTAATCATCTAGATTGAAACTATCACACTAAGATAATTAACTTAAATGATCCTCTTGATATATTAAATAAATGAAAAGAGATTAAAAGGTGCGAAATGAATGTAACATGACAATCAGTAACGAAACAGCTTCACAATATGCAATATATAATAGGTAAGAGTAAAGCTGCTGAATTTGGTGAAAAATTCGAGGATATTATCAGAAGTTATGAAAATTGTCCAGGTGTAATCCCTCTCCCTCTGAAGAGGAAAAGAGAGATGCGTTCTACAGTGCTGTAATGGTATATGTTCCTTCAATTCAACACATAGAACTCCTTAATAAAACCACTAAAGGTGAGAGTCTTTCGTACGAGGACTTAAAAATCCTTGTATTACAGGATGAGGCGAGTCGAAGCCACATTGAAGGTGCGTCAGGTCCGGTGCGTGCCGCAAATTACGCAGGTAGAAATACAATTCCGGGAAATAGACAGTCACATTCCTACCTATTGTTCAATTATTGTGGTTATTCTATTTTTATGAAATCGGGGGGCTTATACGTATAAAATGTACACTTTGACGGGGAATGACCCATCAACAGAATTGTCAATCATAAAGCGAAGGACGGAATACAAAATTTAGATAATTTTTGTTCTATAAGAAAATGTCTACGAACCTTCCGGATACAATGTATCTGTATATATTTCCTGTATTTTCTGTTCTTTAATATTCAGATTTTTGGATTTATATATTTTACAGTTGAAAGGATATTATCTCTGAATTCGAATCTGCCTTCAATAACAACCAAAAAATTCTTCAATTTCCATATTGGCTATGAATGTATACGGATTATGTACCAATTATATAATATGAATAATAAATTAACAGAAAATTGTCCTAAAATTTCAAGCTTAAATTTCAGAATAGCCTAAAGTAAAACATGTGTTTCGTAGTACTATATGTTATCGGTGTTTATAGTCCACGAAGTTTGTTTTCCACTAGAAGCTTTGAGAGAAATCTATGAGTAGAGAACGGCGAAGCGTCATTTTCACTCAAATATCAAAGGTGTGATTGCATTGAAGGTGAAAAATATACTCTCATTCGAACTCACGAATCGCTTTTCAAAAATTAAGAAAGGTAAACTATCTCAATCAATAACGGCGTTACTATAAATTTCTAAAAAATTTTAATTTCTGAATTTTATGATAGAAATTTTGGTTTGATAACTCATTAATTGGAAGTAACATTTTTGTCTCTCGTCCCTCGATATGCACACGGTGTGCTTGAACGACGAATAGGTTCGTCTAAAATGACAAAAAAAAATGTACCAGGGGAATTTGTTCAACCACTCACGTACTTTCAAAATCCGTTGGAACGAAAATCCAATCTGCTTCTGTTCGTAAAATATCACAATCTTAACATTTTAAGTTTATATGCAAATTTCGAACTTTTTCACACTGTAATAAAGACGTTATTTTTTTGATATTGAATGAATTTAGAGCACAACTGTATTGTTTTCGATCATTTTTACATTCTTCAAACATAATTGAGGTTACAATTCAATAGTATTTACAATTATTAGTATTTTTTGGATAGTAGTTATTGTTAGTTACATATTATTGTTACACATTCAGATTTACTACAATGATTTTGAAATGAAAATGAATGGTTGTAATATACTTGATTTAAAAAAGATTATGATTTCTAGATTATTGAGTTTATGATTAAAATCAAAAAGGAAAAGATACGATTGAGTAGTAAATACAAGAAAAAGAGACACGATCGAGATACAAGTATTAGAAGTCGTCGACGGAATGTTTTAGGTTCAAACATTCTTACAGCCTACAATTTTTAGATAATGATGGATTAGGTCTCTAGTCTGAGCAGGCTGAAGAATCTGTTCATAGACAGTTTCTTAAATATTGGGAAAAGTATAAAATTAACTCTATGACATCTGAATCATATGCAACCAACTTGAAAAAAGCAGTTATCGAATTCTCGTCAAGGCACTTGTAAGAATGTTTGAACCTAAAACATTCCGTCGACGACTTCTAATACTTGTATCTCGATGGTATCTCTTTTTCTTGTATTTACTACTCAATCGTATCTTTTCCTTTTTAATTTTAATCATAAACTCAATAATCTAGAAATCATAATCTTTATTAAATCAAGTATATTACAACCATTCATTTTCATTTCAAAATCATTGTAGTAAATCTGAATGTGTAACAATACTATGTAACTAACAATAACTACTATCAAAAAAAAAAAATCGAATAATTGTAAATACTATTGAATTGTAACCTCTATTTAGAGCAGATTATATAGTTAAATACGTTAAATTGAAGTTAATACGTTAATTAGTATTATTAATGAATAATATCAGTTCAAAAATACTCAGTTATGTTTAAATAATGTAAAAATGATCGAAAACAATACAGTTCTGCTCTAAATTCATTCAATATCAAAAAAATAACGTCTTTATTACAGTGTGAAAAAGTTCGAAATTTGCATATAAACTTAAAATGTTAAGATTGTGATATTTTACGAACAGAAGCAGATCGGATTTTCGTTCCAACGGATTTGGAAAGTACGTGAGTAGTTGAACAAATTCCCCTGGTCCATTTTTTTTGTCATTTTGGACGAACCTATTCGTCGTTCAAGCATACCGTGTGCAATACACTAAATAGTTACATGGGAGGAAAGCCAACATCGTTATTTATTCACACTTGTCTTATAATATACAATTGTCTCTAAAATTGTCTTAATTTTCCAAATAAATTAAAATTTTTAATCATGCTCCGCTTACCTTATGAAATTTATTTAAAAAAATTATTCACTTATCCCAAAATTTTCACGCAATTCCTGAATTTCTTATGGTCACTCATTTTTTTCAAAAATTTCCTCTTTTTTCTACATCGGCAGTTATTTTATTACTTTCAAAACCTTTTTTAAAGAAACAAGATACCATGAAAATAGGACTTTAGTAGTAAGTTAATTATCACTAAGTAGATACGATTTCCGAAATGTTTGTATTTTTTGGCTAGTTTAACAAAGTACCTAATTTGTTTAATTGCAATTTTAATATTGTTGCCGGTCTTACAACATTTTGAAAATTTAATATTTTTTAGATTTCGACTTTTCCAACATTTTTTTACCCAAAAACGCAACATTTGCAATTCTCGCAGGAATTTTATGAGTGGAATTGCAAAAAATGCTACATTAATTTAAAAAACGATGATGTGCGTTATGCATACAGTTTTGCAAATCATATAATAGTACCTTCTCAATGGAAAGGAGCAGAAATAACAATTTGCAAAACTTTCGGTATTATCGCTGGGGAGTCATAAACAAAATAATAATTTGTTCATAATTAATAATGTTGCCAAGTAGTTAACGGTTTGCAAATCTAATATGATGTTAGTACTTAGTTAATTATTACTCAGTACGATTTGAAAATTTTTTGTAATTTTGGCTAGTTTGAAAAAGTAACTAATTTGTTTGATTGCAATTTAAATATTATTGCCGGCCGAGCAACGTTTTGCAAATTAGATAATTTTCAAATCTCAACATTTCCAACATTTGCCACCCAAAAACGCAACCTTCGCAATTTCCGCTGGAATTTTGGGAGTCCAATTGCAAAAAATTTAACAATAATTTAAAAAACGATAATTTGCGTTATGTATTTAGTTTTGCAAATCATATAATAGTCTCTTTTCAATGAAAAAAAGCAGAAAGAACATTTTGCAAAGCCTTCGGTATTTTTGCTGGGGAGTGATTAACAAAATAATAATTTGTTCATAATTAATCATTTTTCCAAGTTGTAAACAGTTTGCAAATGTTATATAACGTTGATAATGAGTTGTTTATCACTCAGTACGATTTGCAAAATGTTTGTAATTTTTGACTATTTCACAAAAGTAGCTTATTTGTTTAATTGCAATTTTAATATTATTGCCGGCCGAGCAACGTTTTGAAAATTTGATAATTTCCCAATCTCGACATTTCTAACATTTGCTACCCAAAAACATAACCTTCGCAATTTTCGCTGGAATTTTAGGAGTCGGATTGTAAAAAATTTAACAATAATTTAAAAAGCGATAATTTGCGTTATTTCTTTAGTTTTGCAAATCATATAATAGTCTCTTCTTAATGAAAAAAAGCAGAAAGAACATTTTGCAAAACCTTCGGTATTTTCGCTGGGGAGTGATTAACAAAATAATAATTTGTTTATAATTAATAATGTTGTATCATGAACGTTTTGCAAATTTAATACAAGATAGAGACTGAATTTATAATTACTCACTCAAGTTTGCAAAATGTTTTGAATTTTCGTGAAACAATGGGGAGCAAATGTTGCAAATTGATTTTTTAAAACAAATTGCCGACCCGATCACGTTTTGCAAAATGTTATTTTATGTTCAACATATAAAAAAACAACTATAGAATTTTTTTGAAGACCTTCGACATTTTTGTTAATTGACTCGATTTTTATGTCTAATTCCACTGGTCTATTATATGAAACTTGGTACAAGAGGGTTTTTGAGGTCGCTGATTTCGAATTTGACGTCAAAATTAACAAATTCAAAATAGCGGATCCAATATGGCGCCTGAAATTTCTAAATTTTTACTTATTTATATGAAACTTGGTGTAAGGATGTTTCTAAGGTCACTGATTTCGAATTTGAAATCAAAATTCATACATCCAAAATGACGGATCCAATATGGCGCCTAAAATTTCTAAAATTCTACATATTAATATGAAACTGTGTATGAGGGGGCTTCTGAGGTCGCTGAATTCGAATTTGACGTCAAAATTCATAAATTAAAAATGGTGGGTCCAATCTGGCGCCTGACATTTTTAAATTTTTACTTATTTATATGAAACTTGGTGTAAGGAGGTTTCTAAGGTCACTGATTTCGAATTTGAAATCAAAATTCATACATCCAGAATGGCGGATCCAATATGGCACCTGAAATTTCTAAAATTTTACATATTCATATGAAACTGGGTATGAGGGAGTTTCTGAGGTCGCTGATTTCGAATTTGACGTCAAAATTCATAAATTAAAAATGGTGGGTCCAATATGGCGCCTGACATTTCTAAATTTTTACTTAGACGAACTCGAATTAACCGACGAAGAAGAGTTTGACGTGGGCGGAGATATTTATTGAGAGGCAAGAGAACTCATTTCAAAGTTTGATACAAATATGTAAAAATACAAATACAAATACAAATGAAAAAAAAATTTTAGGCGCTATATTGGATCGGCCATTTCGAGTTCATGAATTTTGACGTCAAATTCGAAATCAGCGACCTCAGGAACCTCCTCATACCCAGTTTCATATGAATATGTAAAATTTTAGAAACTTCAGGCGCCATATTGGATCCGCCATTTTATATTATGAATTTTGATGTCAAATTCGAAATCAGCGACCTCAAAAACCTCCTTACACCAAGTTTCTCATAAAAAATTAAAATTTAGAAATTTCAGGCGCCATATTGGATCCGCCATTTTGAATTTATTAATTTTGACGTCAAATTCGAAATCAGCGACCTCAAAAACCCCCTTATAACAAGTTTCATATAAATCCAAAAAAATTTTGACTTTTGGCCACTTTCGGTGGTCTCTCAGCCCACTGTGGGGCAAAGTGGACGTTCCGTTGGAGGAGGCGAAACTATGTTCCCGCCACTTGGATGCTCAGATACGTTCGACTTCGCGTTAATCGAGTACCCCCACCATACTCGCTGCACTGGCGCGAACGGAACGCGAAGCCAACTGCCATTCAAATTGAAAGTTGTGTTTGCTGTCTAGGACGGTAGATCATTTTGAGTTTCCCTACGGATTTAATGTCCAGTATTTTATCTTGTGCTTTTTATTGTGCGTTTAATTAGTGAACAAAGTCCAGAGAAAAGCAAGATTTATATAGTGAATATTTGAAGAAGGTTTATGAGATTTAAATGAAAAGGTACATGTAGTAAAAGTACATTCTAACATTCTAATATCATATAATATTATATTGCGCAAGTTTCGAATTTTTTTCATAAAAAATATGTTTTTTTTGTAAGTACCTTTACTCACGAAAGAATAGTAAGGAGTAGTATCCCTGTAAGTGGGGAGTGGGACAAGCGACGTCCAAGAATTCGTTTATGCTTGCCACGAATGAAAAATCGTATGCTGCCCCGTGCACATGCGCATTGGCGGTTGCCATGCCAATGATGTCAACACGTGTTTGAAGTTTCAAACTTGTGTTTTGAACATAATAACCTGCAATATTTTGTTCACTGAACATAGCATAGCCTACATATGCATCGAAATGTCAAAATATAACATAGGGGAGTGGGTATAACACGTGACTGCGAAAACAGCTCTGCGCGTGTGCACGGGGCAGCATACGAGTTTTCATTCGTAGCAAACATTAGCGAATTCTTGGACGTCAGTTGTCGGAACCTGTGCTCACCAAACACATACGGTGATACCACACTTTACTATTCCTTCGTTCTTTACTATACAATTCCTTATATTATTAGTGATCTTGATGTCTCTTTTTTCAGTTGCGTTTTTCAATTTTAATCTCGTTAAATGTTGTGTAATCTCTTGTAATGTTTTTAAATCTCGTGTAATCCCGAGTAAACCTAGAATCATGTGTGATCTTATGTAATCATATGTAATCTCATGCTATGTTTTGTAATCTTACGTAATTCTGTAATCTTATCTTGAAAAAATGGAAGTGGTTAATCACTCGAAGTTAACCTTAAAAAATTCGTTTTTGCTCCTCTTTCAAAAAGTGGAACTTAAAGAATAGTTATATTTACTTTACTTGAATGCTTAATTATAATGAGGAAGCAAAGTGCTTATCAAATCAGCCTTGTTGTTTCACAACTTTTGTTATATCCTTAACATTGTACAAAATGCGAAATATAAATATTCATGTTATGACTGACTATTTTCACACGCAGCTGCAGCTAGTTACCCTACTATATTAAAATCATAGAATTTTATTAAATTATATTAATTTATTAAATTCATTTGATAATTTATTTAATAATTTAATGTATTAAAGTATACTATAAGAACAAATATGCTAATTTTAATGATTCGTACGAAGTTTCCTGTATATAATTATAAAGAATACATACATTATTTATGCTTTATATTAATAAAGATTAACTCTTTGGCATTACCTTCAATGAAATATTTCAAATCGCTACACATTTTCCGCGTTTCTACCAAAAAAAATACATCGCATGCCACGGAGGAGAGGTCGTCTTTCGCTCT
The DNA here is from genome assembly GCA_932178445.1 of Andricus quercusramuli. Taxonomy (NCBI): domain Eukaryota; kingdom Metazoa; phylum Arthropoda; class Insecta; order Hymenoptera; family Cynipidae; genus Andricus; species Andricus quercusramuli. The sequence goes on along the minus strand of CAKNXH010060553.1, from coordinate 51,076 downwards.
CCTTGCTATGCAGTATACTATTAAAACGATACATTTAGTTTAGCGAACAACACTGTAAAGGCTAAAAATTCGAATGCATGAACAAAATTATTCTTCTGCGGGTAAAAGAGTCGTGCAAAATTAGTAATATGAATATTATGCCAATCATATTATGCGACTCATGGATAGGCACGTTAAATTAATGTTCAATAAAAATGAACATAAAAAAGTATAAGATAAAATTATATAAGATAAAAATGTATAAACAGGAAATTCATAATAGGAGGAAGACCTATTCACTTCGATGTAAAAAAGGCATTATTACAATATTTAATTGAAATGTGATCTTAGCATCGTTTAGCTTTCTCTGCTTTATTTTTACAAACTCAGACTTGATTTTTATCGAAATAATTTGATTCTTTATGAGCTTGGGATGTTGATAAACCCCTAATAGCACACAACGTTCCAGGAACGTCCCTGGAACTTTCGAGCTACGTCCCCGAAACATGTAAACTGCAGTGATAAAAGCTAGTCTTTAGTGCAGGTCACTCGAGTTGTAGTAGGGATCGTCCTATTAAATTCTTTGCAATTCTTTTAGGTGACAGCTTTAAGCATAGAAAGGGAAAATGCAACGAATAATGTAGCGGATTCCAAAAGCGATAATGGTGCAGAAGAACAAATTTCACCAGCAGAAAAATCTCTTTTACAAAAGATCATTCGCAAAGGTCTTGTTGAAACGACGAAAGACATCGAGGTTCAAAGGAAGGATCCATCATCTCCTTTATACAGTATCAAATCCTTTGAAGCCCTTCACTTGTTAGTATCAATATTTCACTTATTAAAGTACATTTTAAAATAATTAGAAAGAATAAACTATCTGTAATATCTTATTTCCGAATAACCATAATATAGCATACATCTTCTTGCTGGATGATGTGAATATTATTATTTCATTATCACTAGAGCAAGCAGGAAGCGCACGCGACATGACCCTCCCAGTTCTCTCATATACAGGGTATTCTGAAAGTATGGGAACAGCAAAATATCTTGAAAGGGAACCATTTTCGGAGAATATGACTAACACAAAAGTTGTAGCATTTTTGACGCCCGAACAAATGGTGACCTTGGCCATGACCTTCACTGTTATTTCAAGGACAAATTGATTATTTTAAATGGGAACCCCTAGTTTTGAGCCCGGATCTGAGAGAGCGGAAAATATTAGGTCCAGATATGACCTTGGCCAATAGGAAATTTCACCTTGGAAGGTCATGGCTAGGTCAAACAACGTACAGCAGGATGACTCGACTCGCATGCATTTTTGAAGAAAATTTCCAACTCTAGATCAAGTTCAAGGTCACCAATCGATCGGGCGTCAAAAATGCTACAACTCTTACGTTGTACATTGTCTTCAAAAATTCCATACCAGTTGAGACATCTGGCCGTACGTTGTTTGACTTTGCCATGATCTTCCCAGGTCAAATTTTTGATTGGTCAAGGTCATATCTGGACGTAAAATTATAATATAATAAATAATAATAATTATAATATAATAATATAGAATAACCTCTCAGTTTCCGGGGTTAAAAATAGGGGTTCCCATTTTAAAAAATCAACTTAACCTCGAAATGACCGTGAAGGTCAAGGTCACCATTCGATAGGGCGTAAAAAATCCTACAACCTTTGTGTTGGTCATATTCTCCAAAAATGGTTTCCTTTCAAGATATGTTGCTGTTCCCATACTTTTAGAACACACTGCATATTATTCTGCAATACTATCGTCCAAATAAGAAGAGTAGTAACTACGTTGTGGATGAATCCCCTTTCAATCTAACCTCAAATTTCACATTTCACATTTTCATGGAAAAAGTATAGATACGATATCTCATTTTATCAATTTGCTAAGTTCACGTATAATCGTATCTGCAGTAATTGAAAAATTATAGAGGGATAATCTCATTTAACTTTATAGAATTAACCTGTATAAAAAAGTTAGATTAATATATGTTCTTTAAAATTTGAACGCTAACTAAACTAAAATGGAATTTGTAAATAGTGAAAATTAAAAATGTGAGGTTAGGGTGACAAGGGACTCATCCAAATTTATTTACTACTTTTCTTATATGGACGGCAGAATATGTACCCTTTATATCTTGAGTTATCCGGAAGACATTGTAGGGATATCTACGCGATATCACATCAAGACGGAAATTTAAATATTCATGGGATATCCAAAGGATATCCTATCATGTTTTTGGAACCTCTTAGGGATATTCAGAAGTCCCACATGAGATGTTGCATTTTTTAGATTTCTTACGTACGACTTTTGAATATCCAAAAATACCCAAAAAGATTTTTGAGGATATCCTAAGGATATATCAGAAGTATCTAAGTTTCCGCCATATCTCTATCTTTCTCAATCCTCTAGATACAGTTCAGCCTACTTTGGCGTAAGCTTCGGATAAGAATTAATTACAAGTCAATCCAAACTATTTGGATTCATTCCGGAATCTGTATTGCGCTTTGGCACACGTTTTTGCATTTATTACTTTTTTTAAATATATATTTTGAAATAAATTTAAAACATTAATTTGACTTCACACTTAGCATTAGCGACCTTGTTTGAGTCGGAGACGACACCCTAGTCGCCTAGAGTACTACACTACATTCTGGTGGTGAAACAAGTTCAACTCTTTTTGAGGACATTATCTTTGTTTAACAATTAAATAACTTTGTCTGAAGGCATTAAATAATTTATTAGTCGCCCTTTGGATACGTTTTGCCAGTCATACGATAAAACCACCTCAACACAAAATGTGTGAAAATTGAACAAAATTGTTCAAAAAGTGTTCTAAAAGTGTTCAAACTAATTAAATTTTTCTCCATAATTATTATAAACTACAACATATTTTTTCCGTTTCCAAACGAAATAAAGATGTGCAGAAGGTACCAATTTCAAACTCATTTTAACTTTCGAATGCTGAACTGTGACTTTTTTTATAGGTTACAACTATCTGGTGCATTTAAGGATTTTTAATTTTTAATGTGAAATCGTATTGATTTACTGTTCAATAATTTTTTGAGAAACAAGAAGAAATATTTCTCGGCTTGGGTTCAAACCGAGATCTCTGTCTTTTTATGTGTCAGTGCGTTAACAGATTACGGTACCGATTTTCGCACCTAATTACCTTGGTCGATACGAAGTAATGTCAAGATTTAAATTTGAGTACTGTTATTCGCCACGGCGGGGCCGAGGGGCGGAGCTCCCGTGAGGGGTTCGGGGGGCGAAGCCCCCCGAGAGGGGAAACAAACGAACTAAAATTATTCACACTCGACTCTCTCAAACGTAAACTTCCCAAAGATACACGAAGTTGCACCAGGCAAACTAACCTAGACGGTCAACATCTCAGCTGACGAAATTCTGACAAAAAAAAAAATCAAAGAAAAGCTGACAAATTCTGCAATTGGCTGTAATCTGGCGCGCGATTCAAAATCGAATTAAATTAATTTGATTTTGAATCGCGCACGTAAAATTTTGACCAATGGCAGCTTATACTGTTGGATCACGCATCCGGTGGCTTCAGATTGGTTGTGATAATTCTTGCGACCAATCAGAAACTAGCGGTTCCTTTGATTTCCGTGCGTGGAATACAGCAGATACACACTTTCCTTCAAAGTATGCTTGATGGTCAACATTCCCGCATGAAATTTTGTGCGGGAGTGTTATGATTCCCGCACACTTTGACTTCATCAAGAATCGGCCATTTTCTGCTCATTTTTTGGTGCATATACTGAGAACTTCCCGTACAGTGTTGCCAAATATATATTTTCCTCCATCAGCAAACTCGGACTTCTGTATTAATGCGCTTCAAAATGTTTTATTTTCCTTAGACAATGTAAATACACATTTTTTATTATTATTTATTACATTTTTATTATTATGCTTCTGTTCGCGGGCGATATAGTTATCTTTGCTACTTCTTAGCACGACGCTCGCGACAAATTAAGGCGCTTCCTCTGGCTAGATTTTTAGCCCATGTATTACAAATGACATGTTTCCTCCTACAAGGATGAACTGTTCGATGAAATATTTTAACCACACAATCTCAATGGCATAATACACAACAAGAAAGTCTTTTTTTTTGAAAAATGGTCTTGTTTTTTGTTTTAATTAATCGAAAATGTGCTTCATTTATGCGCCTGGAAAAGAGCAATCCGCCACGGGGAAAGTACCCACGGTGAACCGAAAACAGGCGCTCCGAATTGGAAGCCCACATCAGGATATTATAGCGTGAAGTTTTTCGAAGATACTTGAACCCAGGGGGTCGGTCGTAACTCATCCGTCCTTCCTATTGTCAGACCGTTATGCGATTCGTGCCGGTTGAACGAAATTGATAATTATTCAAATATTATGAAATTGAATTTTAATATGCTGCATTAGGTTCATTAGATAATGACAAGACGATTAAAAAAATATAGAAAAAATCGGTTAACCCGTTCAATTTCTGTTGGGAGTTTTGGTAATTTTGCATTTTATTTAAGATTACCTTCAATGTTAAGAATATTGAACGATTTTCCTAATACAAAAGCAGATTCGAGGAGATCAGATAATTGCACATCTGAGTAATTCATTAATTACTCAATTGATGATTAATCAATTCATTATTGCTTCCTCATAAATGGGGGTTTGTAATGACCTAAATTTTCGAATATTTTTTTTGACATATTTCGATATAATTTGACCCCAGGAGCTGAAAAATGAAGTTGTTAAAAATGTCCGTTTGTGTTTGTACAACTTTTTTCTCATCACCATATCTCGAAAAGGAAAAGAGCTATGATCATGAAATTTTGATGAAGTGTAGCTTGGATTGATATCCAGGTCTGATAGGTACTTTGTACTTTCATAAGAAGTTATCTTGAATTATTCTGTTAAAAAATAATTTTTTTTAAGCTCGTTTTTTTTTGGTTCCAAATTAATTTTGTGCACTGAAAATGTAATTTCAATTTTTTGTTGAATATTCATATTTTTTCATATTTAAGATAATAATAAAATATATCAAAATTGAAGTATTTTTTTTCATTTCAAATTAAAATTGAAAAATATTTTACCTGTTTCGTTGGAAGTTTCTTTAAAATTCGTCTTTTTTTCATAGAAAATTTATCTTCTTCCCTGAAGATTTAATCTTTTTGAGTTTAAAATGCAACTATTTGGTTAAAAATTAATCTTTTTTATTCAATAAATCAACTATTTTGTTGAAAATTCGTCTATTTGGCTGACTTGAACTATTTTTTATTTAATATCAACATCTTCCTTGTTTGAAATATGAACTATTACATGTTTTGTTGAGAAGTCATCAGCTCTTTGGGTTCAAAATTAAACTATAGTTTCAACTTTTATGCTTTTTTATAATCTTTATACTTTTCTTTATACTTTCTACTTTTAACTTACTATAATAAGTTAAAAGTTGAAAATGCATTTTTTTTTTAGAAAATTAATCTTTTTGAGTTGAAAATTCATCTTCGTAGGTTCAAAAGCAACTGTTAGTTTGGAAATATAAATATTGTGTTGAAATATCAACTTTTCCGGTTAAAACGTCAACTATCTTCTACAAATTTCGTCTTCTTTGGTTTGAAAACTCATCTATTTTGGCCTAAAATTCAACTATTTCGGCGAAAATTAACTTTTTTGCTGAAAATTCTACCATTTGAATGAAAGTTCATCTTTGTAGCTTGAGAATTCAACTGGTGAGTTGAAAATGAAATTGTTTTTAGTTAGAGTTTAATATTTTTGGTTTAAAAATTCGACCATTTGCTTGAAAATGTATTTTTGCAGGTGGAAAATTCAATTATTTAGTTAAAAATACCACTATTTTGTGTAATATTTCATCATGTTAGTTGAAAATTCATCTCTTTGGTTGAGCTTGTGTTAATTGAAAATTTAACTATTCAATTTTTGGTTGGCAATTTGTCTTTTATATTTGAAAATTTGTATTTTTTGTTAGAAAAATTCATTAATTGGTTAAAAATTGATCTTTTTTAGTTCAAAAATCAACTATTTGACTAAAAATTAGCCTTTTCTAGTTGAAAATTGATCATTTTACTTGAAGATTCATTAATTTATTTGAAAATGTAGCTTGTTTTTTAAATCAGTTTTTTTGGGTGGAATTTTTTACATTCTCATAGTGAGAAGGTATTGGTTTTATGTAAAATATGACTTGGTCGGTTTTCATCAGATCTCCACGTTTTGAGACCCCCTGAGTCAGAAAAAACTATTTATACGAAGGTGTTTGTCTGTCTGTCTGTAGTTTGTCTGTAGTCTGTAGGCAGGATAAATTTCGAAAAAATAATCAGATTGGATTGTGCTTTGGTACACTTTCTTAGGGCCTGAAAAGAAAGTAAAAGTTCGTTAACCAGCTAATTTGGATCAAAATTCAAAAAGTTAGAACATTTTGAAAATTTTTGAGACCATTTTTTTCAAGTTTCAAAAATTCTATGTACGGTTATTCATAGTACTCACAAACTCTATCAATTTATCCTTATGACTTTTTCGGATAAAAAAAATTACCGGAGTTATAGCATTTTCAATTTTCCAAAAAACAAACGAAAATTAACATTTTAACCCGAAAAACGCATGATATGAAAAAAAGTCAGAAGGAGACAAACGTTGCTTTTTGAACGTCCTATAATATTTTCATAACAACTTTTTGCATTTTTTGAAAAATCAAAAATTTGCGGCTCGCAAGTTTGAGCGCGCCTAGGGCGCGCATCTGTTGGATCTCGCGCTTCGCGCTCGATAATATGTTTATCTCGCGCTTCGCGCTCGATAATGTATTCACCTCGCGCTATGCGCTCGGACGCATTTTTTGGACACTTTAAGCTCAGTTCCTCTAGGTTTTCGCACTTTGTTTGCTCGTTATTGCGCGCTTCGCGGGCTATTAGTAAGTTTCATCGATATGGCCTGATTTTCGTTTAATTATGTCAGTTTTACATAAAAAGAAGAACTAATTTACTTAAGGTCCTACCGACCTTAAGGAACACATTCTCATCAAGACACACGCGCTTCGCGCTCGATGTTTTGTTTAAAAATTATGTAAACCTCGCGCTCCACGCTCATTTCTGTTGATCGTATAGTAGAACCTCAAAAGTTTGAGCGCACTCGCGGCATGAAATTTGGTCGTCGCGCTTCACAACGACCATATGTTACGTTCCATGTCCTTAGATAAAAATGACTAAATTTGTATTCCATTCAAAATGAGGAAGGAAATTCCTTTACTTCAGCGTATATTTCCGTATCTTTCTAATAAATCCTACTATCGGAATGATTTTTTCCAACTATCTGAAAAGGGGAGAAAAAAAGTATCTAAGTCATTTTTAGAACATATATATGATAAATTTTTAAATGATTATTGAAAAATGGACATTGGAATTTTGTTTGGTTCTGTTTCTTCTTTATTCCCGCCCTAAGTTTATTTTGGAGACTAAAATGTTATGGTCAGTATTGCATTCAGAGTCCATCATGACTCTTGTATCTTTTACTAGTTCTCTTAGCCTTTCATCCGCAATAACGAAGTCAATTATACTGTGGCTATTTTCTTTTCGCCAGGTGTACATGCGGATCATTTTATGTCTAAACCAAGCATTTGTAATAAATATGCCCTTTTCTAAGAATAGGCTAACTAATTTTTCCCTGTTACAATTTTTTCTTCTTGGATCCCCAGACTTACTTAGCACCCTTTCTGTATCTGTACCCTGACGTTGGACACCGACCCATCCGTTCACATCTCGTAGCAGAATGATTCTTTCACCATGATCGCAAGTACTTATTGTATCATTTAAAGTGTCCCAGAAGGCGTCTTTGACATCTCTTGATCCTTGATCTTTGAGATGTTGTCTTGCTTCTTCATTCATAATCAAATCGACTACAATGTGATTCGCTATCTACAGTCAAACCTCGTTTATCGGGACGCCCTCGAAATGTAAACACCTCATTTATCGGGATTCGGAGGGGTCTCCCACTACTACCCCCAGCCTCGAGACGGGTTGCCATGACACCTTGCTGTGTTGTTATTTACGGGTTATGTCAGGTTTAATCGCAAATGATCAATAAGAATTTCACATTCCCGCTACTCCCACCACGCTCTGACCTTACCCCACTTCAAGTGCTTATGTATAAGGAACGGTGGTTGGAAGGGGAACAATATGTCCCGATAAACGAGGTTGCAAGATCCCGATAAGTGAAGATCACGATAAATGAGTGTCCCGATAAACGAGGTTTGACTGTACTCCTGACCATATTTCAAAACCGCCTTTCAACACCCTGTTTTCTATGTTTCCACTTTCGCAACCCTTTTTCTTTGTCTCTGATACACATAGAATATCTAGTTTTTTTACGTGCGTAGTTTCTCGTAATACTCTTACCTTAAGATTACGGGGAGGTGGGGGGGGGGGGGGGCCCAAGAAATGGAAACCAACAGAGTCGCAATTGTTTGATGTTTTAGGCTGAGAAGGTCACCAACCTTCAGCAGCGTTGAATTAGATAGAAACTTCCTATTTTCCGATCTGCCAGTTCCCGGCCTACCTCTAGGTAAGGAACCAAAAAATCTTTTTTTTTCTCCGTTTGGATTTGTCTTATATTGCATAGTTTGATCGTAAAATTAAAATTCTTTGATTTTTCATTATTTTTTGTGCAATAAAAATGTGAATTTTCGATTTTTCAAGAAAATTCAGAAAGTTGTTATGATACTCTTGTAGAACGTGCAAAAAGAAACATTTTTCTCTTCTTGACATTTTTTCGTATCGTGCGTTGTTTGGCTGAAAATGTTAATTTTCGTTTCTTGTTTTGGATTTTGAAAATGCTGTAAATCTGTAAATTTTCAATTTATCGAAAAATGTCAATCGACATAAACTGTTTGAATTCTTGAGTACTATGGATAACCGTCCATGGAATTTCTGAATTTTGAAAAAAATGGTCTGCAAATTTTTAAAAATGTTCTAACTTTTTTAGTTTTCATCGAAAATAGCTGGTTAACGAACTCGATCTTTCTTTTTGGTCTCTGAAACTGTGTATCAAAGCACAATCCAATTGGATTAGTCTGTCGAAAGTTATGCGATATACAGACGACGACTACGACGACGACGACGACAACGACGACGACGACAGACAGACAGACACCGACGTAAAAACCATTTTTTCTGACTTAGGGGGTCTTAAGACGTGGACATTTGACAAAAACCGGCCCCCCCCCCCCCCCCCCAAATTTCACACAAATCTAATACCTTCTCTAGATGAGAATGTAAAAATAAAAAATTCCATTTTACTGTCAAACTATGTGAGATACGATAAAAGACGAATTGACCAAAATTGTGCACCTGAAAAAGATCTACAAATTTTTTATTATTCACTTTTTGATATGACGCGTAGTTTTTTGCTTTATTTGTAAAAAACAGTATTGAAAATAGAAAAATTAAATTTTCAGACGAATAACACAAGCTACGAAAAAACGAGAAAGATCAAATTTTTTATCCAAAGAAGTGGTACAAATTTGTTATTAATCATGTTTCGATAGGATGCGTAGTTTTTGTTTTCTTCGTGAAAATAACATTGACAGCAAAAAAAATCAAGTGGGATGATGGTCGTGGGGGTCAAGGCATAGGCTTTGGACCCACTCCGTCGGCTTGCGGGTTCGATTCCCGCCTTGCACTCTGGAAGAGCCTCGTTGGCCCATGCGGTGAACACTTGCCTAGTAAGGGAGTTGTTCATCTCCGGAGAGTCGTGGGACCGGTACCTCTAGAGAAAAAGGTTCTCTAAGTACTTAAGGATGTTGCACTTGGTGGTTCGGAACCCACCTTAAACTGTAGGTCCCCCTCCCACCACCAAGTAAGTGTGTGGGGGGGTGTGCGAAGGAATAGGGAAGAGATACAAGAACAATGTAAACCCTTAGGGGACACATTAGAAGCTACCATTTTATTCCAGTAAAAAAATCAAATTTCTGGAAAAACAATGCAAGGTAAGAAAACAGATGAATGAACAAAAATTGTGCATTCAAAAAAGATTTAAAAACTTGCAATCAATTTTTGTTGTAAGAATATATTCAAAATGAAAAAATTAACTTTTTTGGAGAACGGCACAGGCTAAAATAACATTTCAAGTAATAAAATTTGTCGCCTAAATTATATCATTATTCTTCATTTTAAATCAAATACAAATTTAGTAATTTGTGTATGAAGAACATATAACACACGCGCCGTAAGTGCTCTCAAACTTTTTTGTTTCTATCATACGGTGCATAGAACCGAGCGTGGAACGCAAGGTTCAAATGATTTTCAAATCAAATATCCAGTGCGAAGCGCGAGTGTCCGGATGAGAATGTGTTCCTTAAGGTCGGTAGAACCTAAAGTAAATAAAGTTCATTTTCAGTCGAAAATAAAAATAAATTTAACAATCACTTCATAAGTAGAGGTTTTGATAATTTTATAATATTTGCTAATAAACTTTTCCTTTTCATGGAAGTCGAACATGAAGTTCAAAAATCTATAGGAACCGAGCGTAAAGCGCGATGTAAATACTTCCGAGCGCGTAGCACTAGGTGAATACACAATTAACTGAAAAGTTAGGTATTCAATTTTTGATTGACAATTCATCTTTTTCTGTCGAAAATTCGTCCTTTCCGGTCGAAATTGATGTTCTTGGTTGAAAATTCAACTATACTGTTAAAATCTCTAAAATTGCGCAAAACATGGATGGATAAAATTTTTATTAGCTGCTAAAATTTGAAATTGATATAATTGGAAAAAAATTTGAACAAAGTATTAGGAAAATCGGTCAATATTCTCAATATGGAAGGTAAATCTTAAATAAAATGCAAAATTACCAAAACTCCTGACAGAAATTGAACATGTTAACCGATTTTTTTCTATCTTTTTTTAATCGTCTCATAATTATGAAATGAACCTAATGCAGCACATTAAAATTCAATTTCATAATATATTAATAATTATCAATTTCGTTCAACCTGTCGTCTTTCTTACCAGTTAGAGAAATGCACCAATTATAGGCGTGTTCGAACGCTCTGACGCTTACCCGATCTAATCGCGTTTCCAGTCGGATAAAGTGCGCAGAAGTGTTTCTAGGCCAATGGAATAACTCTTTAAAAAATCGATTTTGTACAACATGAAGATCGTCAAGGTAACGCAGAACCCATACCTCAGCACTGTACAATAAAGTGGCCTCGATAACTGATCTCAAAAGCTGACGTCCCTTTCATGATATAATTGAGCCGCCGGATCGTAGAAGGGCATATAGTCTGATCGCTGGTGGCGGGAAGGCCCCTAGGCATTTTTAAAAACATTTGAACATTTTAATTTTTCAAACATGTAATCTTATTCGAAATTTAAATGCGCATCTTTTTTCGTCTTAAAAACAGTTGTAGCTCTGTGCATTCTTGAAATAATTTCCAAAAACACGAATTTTGAAAACTGAAAAAATTCTGTTTTTCTCACTTCAACTCTCTCTAATTCACAGAATATTAAAGATTTTTACTTCAAATTTTATGGAATTATATTTCAAAGTATATTTTAAGCGGTAGAGTAGTTTAGATTTATTTGTTTTGTTATGAAAAATTGTTAATATTGTTTTGCTAGGTAAGTATACGAAAATGGTTCCAATATTTTCAATCGCAAAGTCTATCGACGTAAGTTTAAGCTATCAAGAACTTCCAGTGGATGAAATGTTCATTAGAATTTGTAGAAGTTTTCTGTGAACTTTTTCTTCAATTGAACAAAGTCTTAATAACCTACGAGTGTTTTATTCTCTCGAGCAACGCCGCGAGTACATTACGTTTAGGTGCCTTTTAGCTGGATAGGCACGGCCGTCTACGAAAGTTGGAAAATTGTATTTTTCAACATCACTTACTGTGTTTTTCTTAATAATAATATAAGAAATTATTTCTAACATTAAATATAAACTGGTTAATTTTTATATGTAGTTCATAGTTTCCCAATAATAATTATTATGCTCTCTTTCTTGCTCAAAAAGGAAAATTATATTTTTCAACATCAATTTGTTTGAATTATGTGATTATTAGTTTGATGATCATACAAATTTGTACAGAAGTTAGAATTCATTTTCGCCGCAATTTTTTACAAAAATAGAGGGTTTGAGCTAGATTACACTGAAAATTGTAGTCTTGTAATTCTTCACCTTAATCTAAAAAATATATACACGAGATCATTAACATATTGTACCGAATAAAAGATTCTTAATAGAAACTTTATTCTAAAGAAAATAAACGCTATATGCTCATCTTCAGCATCGTCATGAGAAGAACTATCGTCGTTAGCTGCTTGTTTTGTAGCATTTTTCGTATTTATTGACGAAAAATAATAATTAAAAAACTCTTGTCCTTCAGCACTGAGGTAAGGCATTAGACTTTTAGTGTCTTTGATTTTAGCGACAGTAATACCAACTTGAGGGGGATGTAATCGTGGAAGATCAACCAGTTTGATTTTCGGATGAACTTGATACGTAGAAGGATTTTCTTCATTATAATTATCAAAAGTGTCTACCTGTCCAGTAGAGTAATAATGGATAACGCGAGCTTCCGTAATTTTCATCCCTCTCGGTTTTTGTAAGTTGCCCTTTACAAAAGTATCGAAGTCCTGTATGGTATCTCCTGCAGATTCTACTAAATCAAAAGGCGGATCGCGAGCATCTCTGATTGCATCGAAGTACTTTTCTGCATTTTCTATTCTTTCAATTTTTTTCTTTTTTTGAGAATAAGTTCCAATATTTCTGTCACACTGGCAATAGGAGTGACCTCGAACTGGGAAAATGTGTCAAATCTCAACATTCAGTTCATTGGACAACATTCAGAGGAAATTGAAAACCGTGTAGTTCCGATTTTGTCCACTAGAGGCGTCTGAGAAAAGTATTATTTTTGAATGAAATAGCGGATCAAAATAATTTTTTGTTGAATGCTATAGAAAGCTGCATAATGTATTAGCACCTTTTTTTGAAATTCCTTCGAGGTAAGGAAACATGTAGCTTCTGTCTGTGTTATGCACGTAAAAATTAAAGAGATATAACCAAAGTAACCGTTTGTAAAATTGGTCAGATACAGAGATTTTCGATAGAGGTAAGTTTTGTACATAGTCAAACTCGCAACACAAAGATCCTTCGCCGCAAAGAAGTCCCTGTTTTACATCTAAATATTTCGCGGCTTTCCTTTTGTGATCAATAATGTATTCATTCTCTACGTTGCTATTTTCACTTGTAAAACAATCATTGCATACGTCCGTGTGAGGCAATTTAAACGTGAAAGGTATGCAATGCTTAAAGAACTTACTATAATTCTACGCATAATAAATTACTGAAGAACTTTTTGCAAACAGTAATGTTTGTCTCGTCCTTAGGAAATAGATAATTCCATTTCATCAATCTGTATCGCTTGAAACATTTAATATTTGAAGGATCTGCGCATTTCACTAACCTGCCTAATAAAATATTTTGTTAATGGTATTCACCCAGTCCCCAAAAATCAGAATGAAACTTTTCTTGCTCTGTGATTCCTATTTTCTCATAAAACTTCTGCGATGTACAGTAGGATAGAACAGGCTCGAAAGATCTTGATTTTACAAGTTTTAGGCTAGTTGATGTATACTCTTCACCCTAAACAATTGAATTTACGTCTTACATAAATACATAATAATTTGTTAATAATAAAGAAAAAGCAAATTCAGTCTTCATGAAATTACATGTTCATTTAAAAAAAAAAGTGAATACATTAAATGATTAAATGAAATAAATTTAATAACATCTATTCATAATATTATATAAAAAAGCGTAATAATTTCATTGAAAATTCCCTTAGTTAATTAAATGATTTCATCGATTTTTCTTCTAAATAAGAATTTAAGATATTAAAGGTAGTTTTATTGTTCAAACGGGATTAGATCGGGTAAGCGTCTGAGCGTTCGAACGCGCCTATAATTGGTGGCTTTCTCTAACTGATAAGAAAGACGACAGGTTGCCTAAGATTTGCCTGAAGAGCCTCTGCGACTTGGACCAGGCTAGTGTCGCAAGTATAGAATTTAATTGGGCCTCGCAATTTAAGTCCCTACTCGAATCTGTAGGAGAATTTGATACATGGAATCGGCAATGGAGTCACCCCCATGCGGGCAGCGCACCGTAGAAAAGTCAAACGTAATAATTAAGTAGGCAAATAATATGTTTAGCACTGCTATTGATCATGTGACCAAATACAACTATAACAATCAATTTAGAAACCTAAGTCAGTTGAACCTTATTGAACCTTATCTGTAGTATGGAAAAAGCGAGTAGTTTGTCAATTAAGACATTTAGACTTCATCAAGGTCAAATTATAGTTTTAATGTTTCGGCGTATGCGATTGAGTCAAATCAAGTTTGCAGTCTATGTAATTTAATGAAGTAGGAAGATCTTTCTCATTTGCTACTCAATTGCCCTATCTATAAGGAATGTAGAGTGCATTACATTAAAAAATATCCAGAAGGGTGAAGAACTGACTCTTTCATTATTAATGAGTAAGAGTCTGATTCTGAGTACACTCACCGTTTTCTGTTGACCTGTTGCAAAAGATCTAATATGAAGTGTGAACAAAGACTTTTCTCACCATTGGGACTTAGTTCTAAAGATTCAGCACAATATTCTGTCTTAAGTATGATCCTTCAGGGAAGATAATCTTAGTCTCTATATGTAAAATCACTCGACAGTTTTATTACTTGGTTCTTCGCACTAGATCACACAAATTATGCGCGGTGGCTTAGTGTACATTAGGGTGATCCAAAAATGCATTAGAAATTTTTCTCTCGAATTTTCATGCATATCGTCCCGAAATTTGTTCGAATGCTCTAAAAAATAAATGCGGTTTTTAAATGATATTTAGACGTTCCGCAAGCCCCATGAAGTTTAACACGTATTTCCTACAAGAAAAAAGATATTTTTATAAATGTTATTAAGAATCCTCAATGTTAGGTGAATGGACTTCAAACTCAAAATTTCTCTTCAAAATTAGCTATAGGATACAAATGAATAAATAATTTTTCAATATCACCCTCATAAATTTGTTTTCATAGGGTCCAAAAAAAACCCACAAGTAAAAATTTGAGTTTTGCGAGTTTTTGGCGCTAATTATGATTTGTTTCGGTTTTTTAAATACAAGTTTTTTCTAGTAGATAAAATACTACTTCCTACTGATAATTAGATGTTTACATAAATTGTTTCAACAATTTATTATTGTTTTAAGCAATTTTCTCATAGAATAGAGTTAGAAAGTCGCGGTTTTTTTTTCTGAATTTTTCTACTTTTCAATTAGAGTGAGGTAATAATTAATTCGTGTTAACAAGCATAATTGTTTAAACAATTTATGATTATTTTGTATAATATTCTTTTTGTTTACATTAATATCAATATTATTATTATTTATATTATATATTATATTTATATTATCAGAAAATTGAATTATTATTTATTATTTGTTCTTAACCAAAAAGTCAAACAAAAGCTGAAAATTTCAACAAAAAAAACTCGCAACCCTCTAGCATTACATTAGGAGAAGATAATTCTAAACAATCATAATTCATTTAAACAATTATGTTTGTTAAATGTCATTGACTGTTGCCTCGCTCTAAGTGAAAAGTGGACAAAAAGTTGAAAATTTCAGGGAAAAAACCGTAACTATCTAGCATTACCATGGGAAAAGACACTTATAAACAATAATAATTTGTGTAAACAATTTTTTGTTAAATTGCATCAACCTCACTCTAATTGAAAAATAAACAGAAAGTAGAAAATTAGAGAAAAAACTGCAACTTTGTAGCATTATTCCAAGAGAATATTGTTAAACTAGCTGTTAATTCGATCTCGAGTGTTTCCACTTTCTTTGTATTTATAATTATATGGTGCTCATTTCACGAGCACTTTGCTTTCCGTTAGCAAATGTATTTGCTTCCTCCTAGAGGGAGCACTAGTTATTTTTTTCAATAATAGACAAACCAAAGTCTTCATTTTGCTCAATTTAAAAATATAAATTCACAAAAAATACAAAATTACAAAATAATACAAAAAATGTTTTAAATAAAAAGACAAATAATATATGTAGATGGTAAAAAATTGACATACTTCAGACCAAAAGTAGATTAAGATGTTAAAAATCCTTTATTTTCTTCTGCCAACGTTTCGAAAACTTGAGTCGTTTTCCTCTTCAGGACGTATATTAAATTTCAAAGTTCGTCATCTTAGTCATTATTATAAAATCCTCTTCCTCATCTTATCACTATAAATATGCAAAAATATTACTTATTATAAATATCATTTGAATAAAAACATTTTTTAAGTCAGAAATTTTAAATTGAAAATTTTACCTTTTGGAGCTTCATTTTTTACAAGAAATTTTGTTTAATTCTTTTGAAAAACTTAAATTTGTTTAAAAAACATTTATACTTTAAAAAAATTCTAATAATTTAGTTGACTTAGTTGAGTAGTCAGAGACTCCCCAACTTTTCTGCTCCATTTTTGCAAAGAGTAAATTGAGAAAGAGAGGAAGAGAATTCTTAACAAGAATAGAAACTAGCAATGACGTATCAACGATTTATAACATAAGGTACTATAGTTTCTATGTAAATCTAATGACAATATTAAAAATTGAAAGAGTTCTAAATTTAAACATTATTGACCGCCTTATACATTGTTTTGAAATTTTAATTATTACTTTAATTATTAAGGTCTGAAATTATATTCAAAGAATTATTGCTGTTTTTCTTTATAAAAAACATTTCTGCTATTAATCTTTTAAATTCATTAGGTTCATTGATGTCCGCCAAATTATATTCATGGTTATAAATAATATTTATAA